>PVHP010023802.1:0-27057 GCA_004024765.1 Zapus hudsonius | reverse complement strand
CCCCCACCCCCCCCACCCCGCCACAGGCCTCAACAAACCTTGATAAGCCCAGGCACTTCCAGGCCTGAGTTTACTAAAGCTCACATACCCCAGCTGTAATAACAAGCCTGGGCAATAAAAATTTAAAGGTCACAGCTCCTCTGCAGCCACCGCCATCTGTTACATGTCTAGAGACACGTAATTCCCACCACTTGGAGCTGAGAGAGTCCCCCCAACTTATTTATGCAAACCAGGCATCCACAGAGTACTGGCCCCTGCCAATCCCTTCATGAGACATCCACAGACTACCCTGCCCCTAACCAATCCCCTTGCCGCTTATGCCCCTGCGTCTGATTTTTCCTCTTTATAAATGACCTTTTTGTGCATAATAAATGAGCTGTTCACTGCAACTGCCTCCTGAGAGTTCTTCCTCTCGTCGGCTCACCGCTATCCCAAGACTCTGCCCACACAGCTCTGTGGATGAACAGGAAGTTGATGCACGCTGCAACTGCCCAACTAAGCTACGGAACCACAAGAGACCAGAGCAGGGACTATGGGTTAAATATCAAGACAGTCCAAATCCCACCTCACCAGGATGCTCCAGAAAGCCACAACCATTTTCTCCAGAAGGCCATGCATCAGTGCTCACTCAAGAAGGCCTGGGGCCGGGTTATGAAGGTGTATGAGACATGGCCACAGTCCCCAGGCATACCCAGTCTAGAAGGGAGTGTGACAGGAGCCATCATACAGGGGAGGGAGTGAGGGTCTGGGGGACTGGCCATGTGTATCTGAGAGGGTATCATGGGATGTGAGGTGACTTAGCCAAGACAAGGAGCCTGTCAGGTGAAGAAAGAGAGAGTCATCCGGGTACCAGGCAGAGGGCAGAGCAATGAGGAATGAGAAGACAGAGAAGATGAAAGGCAGGGCTGAGCTCCACTGCAGGTGGGGTGGGCTGAACCCCAACAGAGGCTGGGCAGGTGGGCTGGGTCAAGGACTGAAGATAGAGGCCTGGGCTTCTGTGGGCAGAGAAGCTGTTGGGGGACAGAGCGGGAAGGATCTTTAATGACTCTTAAGAGGGAGAGTGGACAGTGGTCCAGGTTGACCCCACCCTCATCCTCCTCGTAACTTATTGCCTCCAGGTGGGAGAGGGGAGCTAGTCAATTCTTTCTGTCTCTGCACAGGCCCCGGACTCCCAAGGAAGACTTGAGGGTCCCTTGGCAGAGAGGGCTTTCTAATCCATTTGGTGGTCTTCTCCTAGGTGAATTTGGAAGTAGGGGCGTTTTGGCGGTCACCACAATGGTTCTCCAGTGACCGGCACCCAATGGTTGAGGCTAGGAACTTCAGATACTCCCTGTTTTACTGGACAGTCCCATACAATGAATTAGCCCCACACCCAATGCCCATGGCTAGGGTAGCTGACTATCAGGAGCTATGCAGACAACTCACTATGGGAGGCTTTCAGGAGAGTCATCGGCACGCTTCTCCAGAACCTGGAATTCTTGTGCCCAAGAGCTCTGTTTGGAGATCAAAAGACCTGTCAACCTTGTCCCAGGGGACTCACATGGAATGCATATACCCCAAGGAGTGATCAGACCATGAGTGGAAGCAGCTGGTACCCAAGGGTTCCTGTCATGGTTTAAAATGCAGATTCCTGGGTGTGATCCTGGCAGGCAATGCTACGTCACTTTCGCAGCTGACGCTTCTGCTCTCGTGTGTAGCCATCCTCTGTCCTTACTACCTGTGCTGTGAGCATGATCCCTGAGCCAGGTTGAGGCATTGTGAGGACCTCCAGGCACGGCTGCTGTAAAGGGTTTATAGGTTCTCCCCCTCAGAGTTCTCCCCAAGAGCCAAGTCCTCCCCTCCTTGGAACGGATCCTTCCAGACAGCAAAACTCTAAACAAAGAAGGGTTATAGACAAGACACATAACCACAGTCACATCACATCTAACTAGGCCCACTGTTCTTCCAGAAATGTCCTTGGGACTTTTCAGACACTGCCTCAGCCAACTCTAAATCTAGTTAGGCATGGCAGCTGACCTTGGACCCCTGTTCTTTCACAGGGGACCTTTAAAGAAAAGGCTTAGTTTTTCTAGGAGGGGGGGGGGGCTGAAGCTCTCTGAAAATTCCTTTCCTGGGGCTAGAGAGATGGATCAGTGGTTACAGGTGTCAACACTCATATAAAGCCTGATGCAAAGTAGCACATGGATGTGTGACCCCAACATACTGTCTACGCAATGGGAAGTAGAGCCAAGAGAATCTGGAAGCTTGTGGGCCAGCTAGAGGGGAGAGGCAAAACCCAAAATACAAGGGGACCCTTCTCAAGCAAAAATGGAAGGAAGGAGAGGACAGACACCCTGAGCTGGTCCTCAGACCTCCACAAGTGTGATCTGGCACACACACACACACACACACACACACTTAAAACAAACCTTTGCCTAAAGATTGAACTGATTTCCGTGCCTCTCTCAAAGCCTGTTCTTCCTGGAAACCTAACAGACACCTCTAATTTCAGCACTGAGGAGGCTGAAGGAGGAGAAGCACCAGACTGTCTAAAAAACAAAACAAAACAAAAAATCAAGAGAAACAGACTGAAATGACACCAGCCACAGAACGAGGAGATAAACAGACATCTATTAGAAACGGATCTCGTGCGCTCAGGGAGACAGGAATGAAGATACAAGGAAAAGATTCGCGGTGAACTTTTAGACATAAAAGACAATCTGAAATGAACAATACATTGGATGGAACTGAGAGGAGCTTAGACACTATAAGCCACGACAATGGAAGCTATCCTCAGTGGAGAGAGAGAGCGAGGGAGATCCCTTAGAGATGAGCAGAGCTTCGGTGAGCCTCAGTCGTGGGAGGAGTGGAGCACACAGCCATCCTGACTGAACTTTAGGGGCTGCACGGAGACCCCACTGAGTCTCTTGGTGACAGGCCAGACACAGGAGCAGACAGGACAAGAATTGAGACCAGGAAGTGGTGACAGGTGAGGGGAAACAGTGTAAGAGATTCAGGACAGAGCAGGGCAGGTGGCCCAGTAGGATGAGTGTCAGGTCAGCAGCAGCGGTGGGTTCAGTCCCCCCCCCCAGGGTCCACAGCACCCAGGCCCCCGACACTAGCAGCACCTCCGGCTCTGCTGAGTGGGTCCTCTTTGTCAATCAGCAAGCACAGCGGGCACCTACCTGGAGGCTGACAGGATAACCGCCCTTTTCAAGAGCCACGTTAGAGTGCACAGCTCTGCTGGTCCACCTGAGGGAACCGCAGAATGCTCCCCCATGGAGGTGTCAGTTCAAGGTCAAGGAGCCCAAGTTCAAGTTGGATTTGCCAGCATGTGCCCATTTCATCTAGGGGCACCAGCGCCCGTGGTGAGCACCCACCCTGCCTCTTTGTCCCATGTGGTACACTGCTGGCTGGAGCCAGGGGCCGGCAGGGGTGCCCAGGCCCTGCTCAGGCTGAGGAGCAGGACCGAGGGCAGGGCTGTTACAGGGATGCTTTGCAGGTACCCCTGCGCCTACCTGCCAGGCTGGAAGGACCTTCTCGATGTCGTTCAGGTTGATGCCATCTCCATCGTCCACCTTCCCCTTTCCACACCTGAACCAGAAAAGACAGACAAGCGTTGGAAGGCCGTGGCAAGATGGCTCTATGCTCCTGCCCTGCCTGGCTTCAGTCAGGAGAGAGCGAGCCCGTTCTCCCTTAAGGGTCTCACCCTGAGGAAAGGCCTTGGAGGTTGGGTTCTCCTGTCCTAATGCAACATGGAGTCTTCAGCAAAGTGCGAGATGAACCAGGGCACCCTTGACCCTTCCAGGCAAAGCTGCTAAGCTCCAAGGTACCCCAAAGTCTGTTACAACTCCTACAGAAGTGCATCCATCTGGATCTGGCCCAAAGGAGAAACCAAGGAACAGAGAGAACGAGCAACTGTCTCAAGGTCAGGGAGGCAGGGCGTGGCATAAGCCCAGTGTAGCTTCCTCCGGCCTCTCCCGCCTCGAGTTAAGGCCAGTCAAGCAAGATGCTCAAATATTGTGCATTTTGTCCTCATGTTCTCCATGGATGGGTGTGCCCCAAAGCCCTAATTCACTGGCCAAAAGTCTAGCTCTACTGCAGGTTTTTGAGTGTGTGTGTGCGTGCATGTTTGTATGTGTGGGTTGTGACTGTAGGTGTAGATGGGAGGCCATCCCGAGGTATGCCATATACTTTTTTTTCTTTCTTCAAGGTAGGGTCTCACTCTAGCCCAGGCTGACCTGGAACTCACTCTGTAGTCTCAGGCTGGCCTTGAACTCACAGCCATCCTCCTACCTCTGCCTCCCGAGTGCTGAGATTAAAGGCCTGTGCCACCACACCCAGCTTGATCTCTCATTGGTCTGGAGTTCAATGGTTAGGCTAGACTGGGTAGCCAAGGAGCCCAGGGATCCTCCCATCTCTCCCTCCCCAGAGCTGGGATTCTATGCCCGTGCCACCATGCCCAGCATTGATTCCTTCCGTAGGATTGAAGGAGGGCCTATGCTGGTGATGGAAGCACTTCACTGAATGAACCTTCTTCTTATCCCCTCTTTTGTATATTTAAGGTGCAGCTTCCAGCACAGACTGCAGGAGCATGAACCCCAGCTGCATCTCTTACTAACCGGGTGACCCTGGGCAAGTCACTTAACTTCCCTGCACTTCCTTCTCCTCCCAGGTAAAATGGGGATAACAGTGCCTGACATCATGATGTGATAAAAATAATGGTGACGTAGATACTGGAGTAAGTGTGTCACTACTGCTACGCCTCTCCCTCTGCTGTCAGTGTTCTGGGGCAAAGGAGCAGTGAGGGGACCAAGTCACAGCCTAGACACCAGAGGCTCACTCAGTTGTGGAGCTCCACCCTCTACTTTATGGTAAGTTTTCGCTCTTACAGGACCAGCCCCCAGCATGAGTGGGTGTGCGGCCTGTGCACAGCTGGTATCTGAATGGTTCCCCTCCCTGTTACTGGTATTGATCGAGGCATGGTGAGAGCCCGACCAGGGGGATGGGGCACTGTTTCCCGCTGCAGAATTAATCAAATCTCACATCCCAGAGTAATCTGCTCATCTGATTAAACATCTACAAAGCATCACTTCTGGTTTTGGCCTGTCAACAAGAATAAACCAGATGCTCCGATCTCTGGGTAGAGCCAGTTGGAGACTCACTTATGGGGGCCGTGAGCCTGAGTGCCACTAGGGGGCGGCATGAGACAACTGTCCCCAAAGTCCTACAGACAGGTACCCCAGAACCCAGGGGAGAGGAATCTGGCAGCTGAAATCAACAAAGGCTTGGTGGGGGAGAATGGGGCCCATCAGAGCTTCCATTTTACCAGCTGCATCTATGCCAAGCTCGAGGTTAGGGATGGGACCTGGGCTCAGCACGCAGGGAGGGCACTGGGGTGGGGGTGGGGCACGCTATCATGAGCAGTGCCACATGGGGACAGAAGGGGTCTGTGCCAAGATGAAGGAGGAGAGGCAGAGGGAATGTGTAGAATGTTCCAGACCAGTGGGCAACACAGGTAAACCAAGAGTTCAGAGCAGAGCTGCCCGACATAGGGCTGCAGGCTCCACCTTGCAAGGGTACAAGTGAGCTAGAAGGCTCCCTGGGTCCAGCCCCGGCTTGGGCAGGTGAAGCCAGGATGGGGAGCAACGTGAGGAGAGTAGAACAGAAGAGAGAAACTGTCACCCTCTTTCCCACCATCCAGTGCTGGGCCACAGATGAGGAGGTGGAGAAGGCCAGGACTAGCCAGCCATCTCTGAGCTAATAAGGTTGCCTGGTAGCTTCAGGCTGGCCCATAGAAGCACCAGTTGTCTGTAGCTGGATGCTGTGCACAGGCTGTAGCTGTTGGGAAGAAAGCACTGTGCACTTGGCTCACGGGAATGGCTCACACCCCATGCACCCTGTCTAGTGTGCCCCGGGCTCTGAGCCCACAGTGGATTCTGCAGAGTGCCTTTGCATCTCATCAGCTCATCAGCTCAGGCTCGGGCAGTGGGTCCTGGACAAGGGCCAGCTGCTACCCCCTTAGCCACCTGGACAGGCCAGGCTTCCCTGCAGACCCACAGTGGTAGTGGGCAAAAGATGGTTGTAAACTGGCTGAGTCATGCTGTCAATGGAGTTTCCAAGGCAACAGCCCGCTCCAGTTCTGTCCTTCTGTGGAGACATGGGCTGCGGGAGCCCTGGCAACAGAGAGGTGCCTTGCTTCTGAGGGAGGCTCAGGGGCTGGGCACGTGGACTCCATGATCCACACGGCAAGACTAAAGGGGGACAGAATTCCTGACCTCTTCACAGTGAGGCCACAGACCTGGGAAGTGGGGTGGGTTCAACAGGCAGGGCAGTGGAAACCCGGGAGAAACAAGTTTCTGCTGGCTGGGTGGGCCTAGCCAAAGAAGTCAGGCCCATAAGCTGCTGAGCAGGAGTGGCCCTGTCCTTTGTCTTGAGAAGGGACAGCACCCCCAGAAATCACAGGAGGATCCTCCCCTACCCAGCTGTCTATCACAGCTGCCCAGTGGACCCCACACACATTCTCTAGCAGGTATCTGGAGTGAGTGAGGCAGCACCAACATTGGATCCCCTGGGCCTTGGTTTCTACACTGGTGTCACCAGCTATGTGCTCTCAGAGGACACACCAAACACTCCCAAAGGAGTGGGATAGGATAGGGGGCTTGTTTCCCCAGAGTCCCCCTGTTCTACGCCTTCCACGTTTATGTCAGCTGTTCTGACCGCCACCTGTCTTGCCTCTGAAGTAGGGGTGGGACCGTGGCTCCCCAAGGATGTTGGGGAGAGGAGTGGCCTGCGGGGATGGGAGGAACACATGACAGACAACGTCAGGTATGTTGAGGGCTGAGGTGGGGGCAGGGGAGGTCTGGAGGACAGATCAAGCCAACCAATCAAATAGTAATAGTACAAACAACTCCCAAAGCGGGAAAATGGTGAAGATCGGGATGTGGAAATAAGAGAGCCCTTTCATACTGCCAATGGGAATATAAAGCATTCAGCTACGTTGGGAAAGCAGTTCCTCCAACAATTACACAGAATTCTCACGTGACCTACCAATTCTACACCTAGGTATCTACCAAAACATTGAAGGCGGGACTTACACAGTGCATAAATGCATACAGCCGTATTTTCCACAAAAGCCCAAAGGAAATGACCCAAGTATCCATCAATGGATGGATACGCACATGGTCATACGGCCATACAATAGATTATTATTTAGCTACAAATGAATAAAGTATTGTTATATGTGGATAAACCTAGAAACGTGATGCTGAACAAAAAGAAGCCAGACATCAAAGGAGTCTAGGTATCCACTGTGCAAGGATCCAGAATAGGTAAACTCATAAATACAGGATGAGGAGGTTTGTAGGGGTGGGGGGAGGGGTGGGAGGGGAGATAAAGGTGGAGGAGAGTGATTATTTAATGAGTCCGTGGTTTTATCCTGAAGTGATAAAAGATAGAGGTGTGAGAACTGTAAACATGCTAACTGCTGCTGGATCGCATACTTTAAAGTGGGTAATTTTATGTTACATGAATTTTATCTCAATAAAAAATAAAAAATGAAAAAAGAGGCTGGAGAGATGGCTCAGTGGTTAAGGTCTTTGCCTGGTCCGATTCCCCAGCACCCACGTAAAGCCAGATACACAAAGTGGCTCATGCATCTGGAATTTCTTTGCAGTAGCTAGAGGTCCTGGTACACCCATATTCTCTCTCTCTCTCTCTCTCTCTCTCTCTCTCTCTCTCTCTCTCTCTCTCTCTCTCTCTCTCTCTCTCTCTCTCTCTCTCCTTGCAAATAAGTAAAACATTTTTAAAAAACAGAAGAAGGAGCAGCCATTTATCCCACACTTCGTGGCTGGAGGGCCAGGCCCAGAGAACACCTTCTACAAGGAAAGCAATACTGACCCCTGAGCCTAGTAGGGTCAGATGCGCTGAGGTGAAGCCCACCTGAGGTTCCCCAAAGCAGGGTCCCTGAGCAAGTGGTCCCTGCACCCCCTGGCCTGGAACTACCCACTGAATCAGAGACTCAGGCCCACCATGGTGCCTTCGAGAGCCCCCAGGAAGTTCCAGTGCACACTCCTGTTTCAGACCCACCGGACTGGCTTGCTGACTGTCAGTGGGGGTCGTGGTGGTCAGGGGCAGCAGGCCTGTGGTGTGTGGCTGTGGGGAGACAGTGGAAGGATTTTCAGAAAGACCACTGAGCCTGCAGTTCTGGGCTGGCCAGGGAGAACACCCCAGATGTCAGCGGGGCAGAGGCTCCCTCCCCAGACGGCCCTGTGTGAGAGCCCCTTACCCTTCTCTGTCGATGTGAGCCAAGGGCTGCTTGGGCGTGTGCCTGAGCTTCCGGTGGAACTGGGTGAAGTCCAGCTTCTCGGGCTGCAGGTCCCAGGTGGCACCACTAGAGGGCAAGGGAGGGTGAGAAATGTGAGGCAGGAGGCTGACTCCCAGGGAAGGGCACCCATACCTGAGGGCAGGCGCTGGCCCAGAACCTTCTAGAATCTGAACCACTCAGTCGTCTTTTATGTGTGTGATGCTGGGAAAGGAAGCCAGGGCTTCTCACTTGCTAGGCAAGGCTCTACCACTGAGCCCAAACCCCTTTTCTGCAGACTTCGGTGGGAAGGAAGTAGGGGTTGCAGTCCAGTGTCCATCATAAGCTCTAAGCCCCTGTTTGCGTTCCTGCTCTCTCCAGGTCCTCCCCTTCGGTCTGGGTCTGTCCTTCCACCCTCTTCCTTCGGCCTCGCTCCTGTTTTCTCCCTGAGTCCCCTCTCGCTGCCTTCCCTCGTCTCCAGCTTCATTCATCTTTATTTTCCTACACACTGTGGTCAGGGAGCTTCCAACACTGACTCATCCTTGTAAGCCCCAGCCAGAGGTGCACACTACAGAGAAAGTCAGACGTTACCTGAAGGAATCAAAGGTGTTGGCAGCCCAGATGTCTGTGCCCAGCATGTCCAGAGAGGTGTCTTTGCTGCCATTCTGGAAGAGACGGGGTGAGAGGCTGACGTTACTTGTTGGTCCAGGACACTAGGGACCAGTGGACAGAGGCCTGGCCAAAGCTCAGGGCTGAAAGGACTACAGAAGCCCATCCCGTCCTTGACAGCCATCCAGCCTGGATGGCACGGAGACTGGAGTGAGCCACTTGAGCAAGTGTCCCGGAGGGTGCGCCAGTAAGAGCCAGGAGGACATTGCTGAGGACGTCAGGCCTCCTCCCAAGCACTGACCTCCCCTCAATGGTGTTTTCCTGAGGCATTCAGTGAGGACCAGAAATGCCTCTCTGCTGCCCACAGCTTGGGTCTCCTTCCTCAAAGCTTCCGTCCCTAGCAGGCACTCCACTCCACTGCCTGCCTGATGACTTCCAAGACTAGGGCTCTGCAAAGCCATGCAGGAGTAGACTTTTGGGGGGGGGACTCCTGAGAGACCTCCACAGATCAGACCTTTACCAGGGACTAGATTAACCACTGCAGACCGCACTCTCCAGTGCTTCCGACAGATCCACCCTCTGTGATTTGGCCTCTGCCTTTTGGGTGATGATCCCTTAACAAGTCCTTAACTGACTTAACTCCCGATGCCCTCACTGCTCCCCACCCCTTCCGCCTGGTTTCGGCACCACACTGCTTTCTGTGCCAAACACTCTGTGCCATGCCAGCGGTGCACATGCATGCTGTGATCCTCCTGGAACTTGCTTCCAGGTAGAACCCGGTGTTTACAACAGAAGTGTGCACAGAGTCCACGACCCCTGCTCCCCCAGGACATACCCACACAGAACAGCATATGGACAACAGTTCCAAGCTGGAAATACACGCTCATGCTTGTCAACAGCTGACCAGACAGAGCAGAGCCATTGCTACATTCCCAGATTGGAAGACTACACAGCAGTGAGGACAGATAAACCAACATGAAATGACACAAATAAACCTCACAACCAGATGTGGAACCCAAGAATCCTGTCGCTAAAGAGTGTGGTTGTACGACTCGGTTTTATAAAGTCCAAGAACAGACAAACTCAGCTCTGGTGACAGATGGGGTGATGAGCGTGGAAGGGGGCAGGAGGTTGTCCTGGGTCCTATTCTGTTTGGTCTGCTTTGGCCCCAGTGTTCATTTTCCAGGGATTTTAGCTGGTGGAAGCCCACGGGGGCTGGGCCACCAGCTCTGAGTGTGCGGTGACCTCCGGCTCGGGCTTCATTCCAGAGAGGACCCAAACCTATTGACATCCATTAGGTCTGGTCCACCATTTCTCAGAGCTACTAGTTCTCTCTTGGAAGAGGGTGAGGTCACCTCGGAGGAGAGCATAGATCCTGCTCACAAAGATGGCCGGGGATGACCCAAGCAGAGGTAAAATACAGCATGATACAGGCTCCAGATGCCACCGGAGCACCAGGGCTAAGGCAGCTGTCCCAGGAAGGTCAGGTGAGCATGGGCAGAGGGCATGGGGCTCCTTCAGTCTGCATACATGGCACACCCCATTGTTTTCCATGGGAAGTCCCACCTTCATTCAGCTGCCATCACCCATAGGGCCTACTCCACAGAACCCACAAAATGAGCGCCCAGCTCTTGGGTGAAGGGAAGGGAAAGGAGTGGTGCGTGTGTGTGTGTGTGTGTGTGTGTGTGTGTGTGTGTGTGTACGTATGTGCACGTGTGTGCAGGTGTGTGTGTGTGAAATCCTCCTGCCCATGAGCCAGGCTCAGGGACACTCAGCACCTTGGCAAAGATGCTACAACACTCATCCAGAGGCTGGCTTGACTTTGAATTCCCTACTTCTTTCCTCAGAACAAGGTGGGGCCTCTGGCCTCCAGGCCCAGCAGAAGTACCCAGAATTCTAGCCTCTCTGAAGGTACAAAAGAGGGGCTAGGACAGAGCACCATGGAACCGAATGACCTTTCCTGAACTGTAGGGATAAAACAAGGACTGGGCTCTCCTTCAGGACCATGCCAGCTTGAGGTCATGGGTTCTGAGTGACTGGGGACTTTGCACAGAACCTATCATAGAAAAGGGGCACTAAAGTTAGGGCACAAGAGATGATTTTTTAAGTCAACAAGGGAAGGATCCTTCTCACTGGAGTTGGTGAGAAGTGTGAGCAGGAAGGCCTTGGCCGTGACTGTGAACATCTAGACTCAATGGATTATGAAGTGTTTATTTCCTCAAAATGAATTAACTTTGAAGTAGTGTAATTTAAAGTATTTTTATTTATTTCTTTTAGAGAGAGAGAGAGAGAGAGAGAGAGAGAGAGAGAGAGAGAGAGAGAGAGAGAGAGCCTCTTGCTATTGCCACTTTATACACCTGGCTTTACGTGGATGCTGGAGAATTGAGCCTGGGCCGGCAGGCTTTGTAAGCAAGCACCTTTAACCACTGAGCTATCTACCCAGCAATGTTTTTAGCTTATAAACTTGCTAATCTTTAAAAACCTTTCTGCTCTGGTAATAATGCTTATATTGCAAATATACAGCTATTCAAAATATTTTCCTTCATGTTCTTATTTTATAAACTTTTTCAATTTTTCAATTTGAACATCTCCCTCCCTCCCTCTTGTGGAAACCTCAGGCTTAAGCCCACACTGCAGCCTGAGTCTACCTAGGGTCAGGGTCACTGCAGTCCTGGGAAGTCCCTCAGGGCAGGAGCCCACAGGGAACAGTCTTCTCCAATGACAGCAATGCCTTCTGGAATATCTCAAAAACCGGTGGGAGGCTGTTTTCCAGAAATCACTTTTTAGATCTGTAGAAGCAAGAAAGCACAGCGTAGTAAACACGTAAACCAGCAGCACAGCCATGAGTCACGTCGAGGGTCACACGCTGTGCCGCTGCACGTCCATACGACTGGCAGTGTGGGGCCTTGTTTACGCCAGCGTCTGCAAACACGTGAGTCAGGCCCTGTGCTGTGGCAGTACAATGGCTCCAAGGTTGCTAGGCAACAGGAAGTTTTCAGATCTATTACAATCGTATGGGAGCAGTGTAATGCATAGTCTGTTGTCGGCTGAATCACCATGATGTTGTACATGAGTGTATATGCGCGCATGCACACACTACACACAGTGTACACATACACACCACACACATATATGTACCACACAAAACACATATGCACACACACTACACATACAGACCACACATATTTTTTAAATATTTTATTTATTCATTTTCAAACAGAGAGAAAGAGAGAGAGCAAGAGAGAGCGAGAGAGCACCAGGGCCACCACCTTGTGGGTCTGGCTTATGTGGGTCCTGGGGAATTGAACCCAGGGCCTTAGGCACTGAAGGCAAGTGCCTTAAGCACTGAGCAATCTCTCCAGCCCACATATATTTTTTATAATAATAATTTTTAAAACCTCTTTCAGCCTCAAGTGGCTTTATTTTATTTTATTTATCCATTTTAAGCAGAGAGAGAGAGAGAGAGAGAGAGAGAGAGAGAGAGAGAGAGAGAAAGAGTACATACACCAGGGCCACCACCTTGTGGGTCTGGCTTATGTGGGTACTGGGGAATTGAACCTGGAGCCTTAGGCACTAGAGGCAAGTGCCTTAACCACTGAGCCATCTCTCCAGCCCCACACCACACATATTTATACCACACATAACGCATACACACCATGCACAAACAACACATATTATACATATACACACCTGTAGTGGTTTGCTTCAGGTGTCCCCCATAAACTTAATGTGTTCTGAATGCTTGATCCCCAGCTGATGGCAGTTTTGGAATTGGAACCATGCTGAAGTGTTGTTGGGGGCGGGCTTATGGGGGTTATAGCTACCTTCCCCTTGCCAGTGTTTGGCACACCTTCCTGTGCTGTTTACAGTACTGTGGCAGAGGTGATGTCCACCCTCTGCTCATGCCATCATTTCCCTGCCAGGATGGAGTCTCTCCTCGTGTCTGTAAGTCAAAATAAACCCTTTCCTCCATAAGCTGCTTTTGTTTGGGTTCTTCGCCTCAGCAACAAGAAGACTGACTACAACAGTTTTGGGTACCAGAGAGTGGGATTGGCTATTACTGCTGGAACCCTGATTCTGTGGCTTTGGCCTTTTAGAACTGACTTGCAGGAGGTCTGTGGACAGATTTGGAACCTCGGCCTAAGAGACACCCTGCAGTGATGTAAATACAGCTTGATGGACTATTCTGTGCATGCCATCGTTTTCCCTGCCATCATGGAGCTTCCCCTCGAGTCCATAAGCCAAAATAAACCCTGTCCTCCCATCGGCTGCTTTTTGTGGGGTTCTTTGTGCAGCAATGAGAAAGGTTGACTACAACGACACCACAATACCATAGATATACACACTACACACACCACATACTGTACATATACACAACACACAACACACATATACATACAAATCGACCCCACTCGGAGTTTCTATTGCAGAGAATCACACAGGGCCAGGATTCACGGCACTACTATTGGGTCAGCGTCATCTGACATTGTCTGTGCTGACTCCCTTCCCGCCACGGTAGGACCCAGGGCCTCTCTGTTCCTGAGCACCGCCTGGTTTTTTCCCACTGCATGCTAACCCAGGACCTGGGATCATTCATCAAACATCAGTAGAGACAAAGGCCAAGCACTGGCTTCAAGCATGTTGTCCAGTTTGCAATTCTATGGCCGGCAAGCATAGCTTTCCGAAGCACGACCTCCACTCCAGCAGAGACAACAGCCCCCCAGCCCGAGGTAGCTGAAATGCCTTGGTTATGAAAATCTAGCTCACTGGCTGTTTTTAGCACTTTACCAGTGCCAATTCCTTCACAGTAACCCCTCTGCTGAAAATTAGGGACCCTCCTTGCCAGGTGAGCCACACTGACTTTGGAGGGTGAAGAACACTGAAATCCCATGGGAAAGAACATGGGAACTCTGTCTGGGCTCAGGGGACCTGAAATCAAGTCTCAGGGGCCCCACAGCTGTCCCTGGCTTGGGTCAGGACAGAGACCTCAAAGGTCCAAGCACATAGGTTTTCCAGTGTAAACCCTGACTTGGCCACACCCCCTAAGCACCCACACTCACTGTAACTCTAGGAAGCACATGTTGTTATTGTTACCCCATTTTTCGGGTGAGAAACAGGCGTGTTCATGGGGCTGGTTCCTGGCATGGCTGGCATCTATGACCTTAGTCACTGCTTTATGCAATCACACCACTCAGGTAAATTCTAAGCCACTGAGGTTTCCATATGGCAGGAATGTCCCCATTGGCTGTAGATGTGGGACCTTCCAAACCTATCCTCAGCCTCATAGGGGAAGACAGAGCGGAATCAGGGAAAGCACCGGCAGTAAAGGGAAGGGGGGCTGTGGGGAGCCCCAAGGAGGCCCTCCCTGCACAGAGGGAAGTGAAGTCAGGGTGGTGAAAAGCCACCGGACTGCGGAGCTGCTGGCTTTCTTTGGATACACAGCTGTGCGGTGATGTTTATGCGTATGTGTGCATAGGGGGGTATGCAGGGTGACAATTCTGGGCTGTGTTTGTAGAAAGAGGGCAGAACCTGGCTGATAAGGACACAGAACAGCAGGAGGGCTCTGCCCACCATGGCAAGTATCACAGGTGATGTTCCAACTGCAGGATTCGGGGGTGCACCCATCTGGGTTTGCTGGGCAGGACTGTTACAGCAGGTGGTGTGGGGGGCAGTCCTTGGCCCTGAATCTGTCCTTGACAGTCCAGGAGTGGTGTGCTGCCAGCCAGCCAGCAGCAGGGCCTGGCTCCAGGCCTGGAGAAGAACAGAAGCTGCAGTTTGGTGACCAAAGGCTCTCCGTCCCTGCCGGTCCCTTCTCAGCGCAGAATACGGCCTCAAAGACCCCACAGTGTGCATTTTTTCCTTCTCATCACAGGCTTCCCCTGTCCCTCTCACCTACTGACATGAGTGCATTAATCCAGGGATAAATCCTGGGTGGATACAGGCTCCCGAGGTCACAGTCCCTGTCCCTCAGAGTGGGTCACAAAAATGGAGAGAACAATTTCAGGTGGCACACTGCTAAAGGCTATGGGGTGACATTCCTGTCACCAGGTCTAACTTCACCCAACACCGTGGTTTGTAGTGAGGGGTTGGCCTGCAGCTTGCTTTCTGGGGCCTTGTGCAAATCACTCTGGCCCCTTGGTCCTTAACTTCCCATGTTTCACGAGAGGATTTAGGCTAGAAGGAGGGAAGGTAGACACAGGAGAGAGGCTTTTACATGACAAAATTTTGGGACCCAAAAGACCCTAAGTCACCTCATTAGCCAGATTTCCTATAGGCTAGATGTGACTCTTTCTTAGCAGGCCACTAAATAGGTTTGAGGGGGGCCTGAATGTACTCCATCAGAGAGGGTGAAGGGATAGGGTGGGACTCAAGGAAAATCAGTTCTATCCAGCAACACCGTGTGTGTGTGTGTGTGTGTGTGTGTGTGTGTGTGTGTGTGTGTGTGTGTGTGTGTGTGTTTTCAGCACCAAGGACAGCACACACACACACACACACACACACACACACACACACACACACTCTTAATCAAGAGAATGGACATCCTTTTCAGTAGTCGGGGTAAGGCAGAAGAAGGGCAGAGAAGAGACTCCTGGAACCCTTCATCCAGTAACTTGTATGATTACATTTCAATCAGCTCCAGGACAGCAACAGAGATCCAAAGCACAGAGCCAAGCCTCCTACTGTCCCCTTTCTGCCCATTTCCTTCCCATCAGCCACGACCTGCTCCTCATGTCACATAGATGGAATCATGGAGAATGGACACTTGAGGACCCACACAGCATCATCTAGAGACACCCCCGGAGGGCTGCCTGGCCACAGGCCTCCCCTTCTTGTGACCGAGTGGCACTTTGTACTTAATCACTCACCTGCCATGGTACAGCTGGGGAGCATGTGGTTTTCTGCCATTGCAGATTGATGTTTTAAACAGGTTTGAGTACAGGTTTCAGTGTGAACATACGTTTTCATTTCTTTGGGAGAAACATCTCTGAGTGCAACTGATGGATCATATGGTATATTTTTCTTGCAGGTTTCTTTCTTTCCCTCCCTCCCTCCCTTCCTTCCTTCCTTCCTTCCTTCCTTCCTTCCTTCCTTCCTTCCTTCCTTCCTTCCTTCATTCCTTCATTCCTTCCTTCCTTCCTTTTTTAAATGAACCTGACAAACTGCTTTCTGGAATGGCTGTACCATTTTTACCTCCTCACGGGCACCATCTGAGCGCTCCTTTCCATCCTGCCAGCACTCACCGAAGAAGTGGAGTGCCAGCTCTCTGTGGATCTGTTTGCATCTCCCTAACTGGCCAGTGCTGGTGAGGCCCTTGTGTGTGCTTACTTCTCATGCAGGCTCTCCTCACTGGAAAGCATCTCCTCATGTGACAGATCTAACTATCTAACTGGATGGTTAGGGACGGCTTCTGAGAGGTCCTAGGTGCTAGACACCGGTCCCTTTGCAAATCTTTTTTCCCTTTCTGTGTGGCTCATCTCCTCATCCGCTTAGGATGACCTTTCCCAGGGCAAGAGCTTAACTCGGAAGTGTGACCTCACATCTCAGTGTTGGCATCGATCAGTGGTCTTTTTCACTCGGTTTGAGATCTTCCAATTCTTGCTCTGAAAAATGATTTTTTGATGGAAACTAGGCCATTTTTCACATTATGAGGCGGAGATGTACACACACCTCTTGTGTTGGCTGGCTTGATGTGTCACTACCTGACAGAGGCAGGAGAACTCAGCTACATCCCCTGCAGTGGTGAGAGGGAACAGTCCAGGGCATCTCGGGGGATGCTTGTGAGTTGAGTCCCAGGTCCCAGATGGTCCTTCCGACCCTCCTCCTGCTGCTGGGTAGAGTGATAGCCCCACACTATGAACCTGTTTGATACACCCAGCAGGGAGGAGGGCCACCTCAACACTACCAGGAGGGGCAGAGCCAGGCTCCTAGACAGTCTCCAGTGACACAGGGTGTGGGGGGGGATAGGAGTTCATCTTTTTGTTTTTCTTTTTTTGTGATTTTTAAGGGGAGTTTTTTTTTTTTGGAGGGTGCTAGGAATTGAAACCAGGGCCTTGAATCCTGCTAAGTAAGCCCTCTTAATTGAGTTACATCCCTAACCATTGTATTTCTGTTTTATTTTGGAGACAAGGTCTCAATATGTAGTCTACACTGCACTTGGACTTGTGACCCTCCTGCCTCACTCGGCCTTTGCATGCTGGGATCACAGGCGGTGTGCCCTCTCAGCATCTGACAGGGAGAGAGCACACTTCCTCCTTGGGTTCTTCCTGAGCCAGCCTGTTGGGGTGGGCACAGCACTGAGTCTGAAAGGGCTTGGGGTGGGGGTCACAGTGTTTCCTAAGGTACTTGGCTAGAGCGGGGCACTTACTGTCTCAAGGTTTCCTAGCTTGCCGGGTTGCCCTTTTCCTGGTCCTTTGCCTGGAGAGAGCAGTCTCTTATTGAGGCGCCTTTGTCTGGATCCACGGTCATTTCTGGGCCGCTCACTTCTTGAGCACCAAGTCTGTGGTATATGAGGCCAAAAGAAAGCAATGTCACCCCCACAGCATGGCTCGGGTCCTGGACCTCTAGCTGGCCTGGTCTCTTCTCTCTACCTTCTAGAGTCTTCCCATACTGTGTTTCACCCCCAGTTAAAGTACTCAGCAGAAGGAATATAGACAAGAGTACCAAGCCATCTTCCCTGAGGGGGAAGCACAGGTTTGTATCCTGCCACCTGGATGCCCCCGCGAAATCTAGTCCACCTCCCCATTTTTCAGAAAGGGAAACAGGGCTGGAGGGGCTTATCCATAACCAGCATGTAAGTTCTGAGGCTCAGTTCAGTGCTGGTCTTCCCCACCCCACTACTGAATTCAGATGGACTGTGCCTTCGCCCCGGAGAATGACTCCAGCTTCTCTGAGGACAGACACTGTACCCAGTGGGCACTCAGTGGGCAGCTGGATGAGTGTGTGTTTGCTCATCTCTCTGCCCATAAAAGCTGGCCACCAGCATAGCGCAGTGAGGTGCATCCTGTTCCTCAGCAGCGCAGCCAGAAGGCGCCTCAAGGGTGAGGACAGACGGCATCTTTTCAGAGACTCCCATGCTGGGCAGGCAGCTTCAGAGCTGCGGAGTCCTCTGCCGGGAGGACATGAAGAGATTCCAGCACACACTCACAGTGCTCCCAGGCAAGTGGCCCAGGACAGGACAGGACAGGATCTAAGAACTATCATGTCATGTCCCAGACTTCTGAGCACCCTGAGGTCACAGGCCTGACCTCCCGCTCTCGCCTGTATGCAAACAGGAGTTCACCTGTCTCCCTTTCCATCCCAGTTCCCACCTCCTGGCCCACAGTCAACCCTGAGGAAGACTTACTGATCAGGTCAGTGGGTGGAAGAAGCAAGATGCACAAAGTCATGAACTAGTCTGAACAAAGGAAATTCCTCTCACCCCGGTGAGGATGTTTAGCTTTAAGAGACTTGCTAGGTGGGCTGATGAGAAGAGACTAAATACCAAGAGCAAAGGAGTAAAACCAACCCAGGCTGAAGCTTCGAGAAGATAGTTTAGAGCCAAGAAAAGCTTTTTAATCCATGGGACTAGTTGTGATGCCTCTGGGAGAAGTGAGCCACCATTACTGGATACCCATTACTGGATACTGGCAGTTTGATAATCACATAAAGGGCTCCTGACTGTCCCTTGGGTGGGAACCTTGGCCAAGGGACTCCTGAGCCTCTTGCTTTCCAAGAGCCCATGCTTCCATCAGAGCTCGCTGGAACCCTGCTTGGCTGTGGACACAATGTAGAGAAGAAGAGGAGAGGAAAATGCCAGCTGAGCTGTGGTGAGTCCCTACAGGTGGGCATGGGACTGTCATCCTGGCCAGGAACAAACAGCTCTGGTTCTCACCCTCCAGGCACAGAGCAGAGCTGTACTTCCGGGTGCTATGGTTGGCTGGAATCAAGTCAGGCTCGATGTGGCTGAGGCATGAGACACAAATGAAGAGCCTCTTAACTATTTTCTGGATGATGACTGGTAAAAATGGCACCTGTTAAGCCAACCACGTCACATCTGTAATCAGAGAATGGGCCAGCCTGGGCTTTATAGTCAAAACTTGTCTCAAAAAAATAACTATTTATTCCTTAGGTTGAGTCCCAGTGGGTTGATTAAAGTTACTGAAATTCAGGATTGCTTGTTACGCAGCATCACCCTGACCATCCTGACTGACACTGGCACCAACTGTATCAGTATGGATATCGGAGGAAAAGATAATCTCTGTCAGGAACATGGGCAGGAACAGGGCTGGGCAGAAATTCCAATGTCCCAGCTCAGCACAGGCAACTCAGCCATCACCATTTTCAGCCACTTCACCGAGTATCACCCAGTGAACCACCAACCACAGCTATGCTTGCTCCTGTATCCCTAGCACCCTGACATAAGGCCACCTTCATGTCCTTGCTAACCCTTCTCTTCTTCTTCCTTTCCTTCCATCTCGCCAAGCACCTTGCCCATCATCAAAGGCAAAGATGGAGATGAATGCCCCTTCCAGAGACCAGCAGGGCCGATCTTTACAATGACTGTGCTTCTGGGGTCACAACACATGCATGTCTTTACCCCCATTCCATGTTGATGATCTCTATTCTACAAGCAGGTGATGATCCAGAAGGTTCCAGCTCTTATATGCCTGCTGAGTTCACAGCAGTGCTCAGTCAGAGTAGCATTTCTAAGGCATCCACAGGAGGGCTCAAATTCCAGGCACTTTTCCTAAGGCATCAGGTATACTAATGATGTTGTTTTTGTTTTTGAGGTAGGGTCTTGCTCTAGCCCAGGGTGATGTGGAATTCACTATGTAGTCTCAGGGTGGCCTTGAACTCAAAGCAATCCTCCTAGCTCCACCTCCTGAGCCAGAATTAAAGGTGTGTGCTACCACAGTGACTACACGAAAGACCTTTTAACCAACACTGAACTGAATCTTACCTCTGCTGGAGGGTGGCAAGATGGCTGGCAGAGGGGAAGGTTCATGAGAGGCTCCTCCTACCTGCACCTGCCACCCAGAGTCAGCTAAGGTTGGACCTGATAGCCTAGCCTATACGTCACCTAGGTCTGGGGGGGGGGTGAAGGGGACAAGAAGAAGAAATCAGGAAAACCCAGCCGCCTGCCAGCACCTTATTTGGTAGAAGAGGTACTGAGAAGCAATGTCGCTTAGGGGTCACTGTCAGCTTCTCCTGGCCCTTGGGACAAGGCTCTTTCATGAAGCGTGTCCTACACCTATCATGCCAGGGAAGGTGGGATCACAGGACACCAGCCATACCTGGCATCATTTCTCACATTGCCCCAGTGTTCCCAGGGCTTTGGGGGGTGTGAACTCTCTGACATGGAGGCTTGCTGATCAGGTTCCCAACAAAGATTCCATCACCTTGCTCAACAGCCAGCACCATGGCCCAGCAAGTCCTCCAGCCAAGAAGTTCTTCTCAAGGTTTTTTCAAAAGCTTGCAGCTACTCCGCACCTCTACTCCCTCCCCTTGGCACGTGTGAGCAGACAGAGCAGAACCACTTGCTCCTGACCCCTCACAACCTATCACATGCCTTCCTCTTCTTTCTCGACCTCTAAATCCCCAGCCAGCACAATGACACGGTTTCTAAATGCACTGTCATTGCTTCGTCATCACCGGAGCTGTGCCCTCGGGTCATTTCATTATTTGGTGAAATGCTGGCTCACCAAAGAGCTAGTGGGTGGGCAGGCCTCTTGGAAAGAGGAGCCATGGCGGCAAATCCTAATTTCTGGCAGTCGGCTATTCTAAACATCCCTCCTAGCTCCTGAAACTGTCTACCTTATGTCACCCCACTTGGTCCCCCTGAAAGCATTCAGAGAGGGCAGGTTGCTACTGTGGTGGAGATAATCCAGGTGAGGGCAGAAGCCTGCTGTAGGCAAAGAACCATCCCCATGGGTGGCACATCCCATGCCAGCTTCCTGGCAGAAAGCAGGACCCTACTTCTCTCTGCCAACCTCCACCTCCCTGGGCATTGGGGTACCAAGTAGGGCAAGTTAGGGGAGCACCACTGCAGCCAGCCACTCCCATCTTAACTCAGTCTCAGTTTTCCCTGGAACTAGTCGTTCCTGTGGGTGATGGGGGTTTGTACAGCAGCCTCGGAAAGCTTACAGACTCAGTGTGGCCTGAGGAATTCCAGAATAGCCTGGGCCTCAGTGACTCAGGGCAGACTCGGCATCACCACCAAACTGAGTGTTGTGCAAGGCCCCTGGCCAGGGGTACCAGGATGTGCATCCAGCTGTGGCTTAGGGCACAGATAGGGTGCTGGGAATGGCCTGACTGGGACACGAGTTGGCATGGGGGTGTCTGCCTAGGTGCGGGTGCAGAGGGGATGTTGTGTGTGCTCATGGGGTGCGAGTGTCCTCTGCCTCAGCTTCTGGTGGGCATGGGCATTCCTTCAGACCCACACTCTTTAGCAGGAAGCTCCCCAAGTCCCCTGCCACCAGAGGTGCTACAAACCAGCTGCTTGGGTATTTCCTATGACACATTCTGATCTCTCCCACCCCTCAGGGCATCAGAGGATGATCATTTGAGAAAGGGAATCAAGGTTCCTGGGATGACACCCAGATGGTGCTCCCACTGGGGAACCACAGAGACTTCAGGAGCCACTGTGGGCCACAGACAAGAGCCACACCCTAGGTGCTCACAGCAGAGGTGGGAGCTGGCCTGAACACCCGTTCAAGCCATCTTGTGCCTGCATTCTGGCTTTACCTTGCCAACTCAGTCCCCCACACCTAAACATCAGGCCTCACTCACCTAACTGACAAAGTGCTCCCACCTCAGGAGACCTCACTTAAACTTAGGTTGCTGGCCACTCTTGCCTATCACGCAGGACTGATATGGCGTCCACCTCAGCCTGCCTTCAGGAGGTGCTGCTCACCCACCCAGCTTCAGACCTCTCCAGCACCCTGTGGACATGTGCACCTCCTGCCACATGCTGGGTGCTCCTTTCCACTTGGGTCTTTCTAGCTAAAGGTGCGGCCCTGAAGGAGAAGCCATGGCATTAGGCCTGCCTTGGCTCTGACCAGGTTCCCAAAGCGTAGTGTGTGTCCCAACCAAACAGGCAAACCAGCATTCTGTAAGCCTTCCCTGTGATCCAAACAGCCACTGGATGCTCCCTGAGACCACCAGGCACAGGGCCATGTGGCTACTCAGTGGAGGTCCCTCAGGGGCCTGGCCACTCCTGTACTCCCTCCCTCTGTGACAATCAGGTGATGCCACAAGTTGGGAGTGGTGGCAATTCCAGAGCCATTGTTCTTGGGCACATCAGGGAAGTGGTAGGCTAATAGTCAGACCACCACCTCCTGTCAGGGACTCCCCCCGCCAGTGTGCTTGCCAAGAAAGGGCATCATGTCTCTACTCCATGCTCAGTTAGGCTTCACTCTATAGAACCATGCTTATCCCAAGCTACTGCCCAATCCCTTCTCAAATGGAGGGGGTGGGGACTGAGGTCCGCTAGTCCTCCCAGTGCCGCAGAGAACCTTTGCTGGGGAGCCACCATTCCACAAGCCCCGCCCTGCTGCAGTGCCTCATCAGCTGTCCAATCTGCTCCCCACAAGGTGGGTGACACAGGCTGAGCAAAGCATCTGGGGGGATGGGTGCAGGTGAGGGGGGCGGGAAGAAGCCCCTTCTTAGCCCTGGAGACCCTGCTAGCAGTGATGGCACAAGAAGGAAAGGATGGGAGTCTCAAAAAAGGTGATAAGCAGAGGAGAATGAAGGACTCTACCCTGGAAGATTCCAGAACTAGACTCCTACGGATCAAACAGCAGAGGGTTCTTATTGACCAGTCATGGAAGCTCACTTCTGCTGCCTGACAGTGAATGGAATCTCTGGAGGAGCCCTGGATGATGGTGGAAACTAGAGACAGTGTCGTCCCCCTGCAAGGCTTAGGTCAAGGAGGGGACAGCAAGGCCCCTGGCCAAGGAGGAGGCAGGCAGAGATGCCCTTGGACGGGCACAGGCTGCAGTAGGACAGTGAAAGTGCCCTTGGGAATAGGCCAGGCCAGAGGCCCGTGTGCAAGGTGCAAGGCCCAGCCTGATCAAGCCATGCATTTGCCTCTGTGGGCCTCAGTTTCCTCATCCTCAAAGGAAATAGAAGTATTAAGACCTCCAACCACCCAGGAGCCTCTGGTTTTCATCCAAGGAGGCCAAGACCTGAGGAGGAAGAACTTGGCTATCAAGTTTGTGATGGAGAAACAACCAGAACCCAGGGCTCCTGTCCCCTTCCATGGCTCTTGTTATGATCCCCTTTGAAGTTACAGATAAACAGCAGTGAGCTCTCTGCCCCTGAGCAATGGCCCCAGCCCCATAGTTCAATATGCATGTACAAATAATGAAACTCAATATTCTATCTAATTAACCCATGCTAATGAAAAGTGAAAATGAAACAATTACATATGAACAAATCTTGTAACAATAGAAAATCATCGAGGACAGCTGTCTCCTTACACCAAGGGGCAGTAAAACCTTATAGCCCAAGAAAAATCTAGAACAGAGGCCATTAAGCATCTTCCCTTGGGACAAAATAGAGAAGTCTTCTTGCATTTGTTTGGGTGGTTTTGTTTGTCCCTGAAGTAGAGGGGACAGAAGTCAAGGCCCTGCCCATGCTCAGCAAACACTCTACCACAGAGCTGCACCCCTGGCCGAAGGGTTGATTCTAATCAGTGTGGTAACTGAGTCTAGACCAGAGTAGTAGACAGGCCATGTGTCTCTTTGGCAGCTGTGGGACCAGGAACCGTGGAATGGGAGGTATCCTTGGCTTTCTGATTGGCTGATCTGAGGTGGGACTCAGTCCCTCGGGCCCTCACAGCTGGCCATGTAGCCACCCCGCTGCATTGCCAAGGTGCTTGGGGCAGGGAAGAATAGGCCCAGCCCAGCCCAGCCCCAGGATAGTTGTAGACTGAGGAGACAGACAGGACTCTGCACAGCCCAGCCACCTCCAGGAGAAGTGATCACACCAGCTTCAAAACCCCAAGAGTCCAGGGTTTTTGGTGCCCATCAAATGTCATGGCCCAAACCTCCAGTTAGCACCACACAGTTTCATACAAAGATATGTCACAGAGTCTCTCCACTCTCCTCTCTGTGAGCATCTGGCCTGTCTTTCAGATGTGTGTCATTACACATAAGACTGGTGGAAAACAGCCTCAAGAACCCATGTGCTCTGCTGTGACCAAAGAATCATAAGTGTTTCCCAGAGGCACAGACCACACCGTCCCCTCTCCCATCTTCCTGCTTGTTTTAATCCCACATCTCAGGAGCCACCCAAGGGTCATCCAAAGGGCCCAGACAAACAAGACAAGTGACAACCCCCAGATGGTGCACAAAGCTGGTTCCCTACCTGCTGTGGTGGCGCTCGCCCTCGGGAGAAGGAACAGCTGCCGTCCAGCTGCTCGCTGCTGTCTGCTGTCCACTGCAAGGCAAAAGGAAGGGTCAGTGGTGCAGGACACATTGGCTCAGCTTCATTGGGCCTGACCCCCACCTCCACAGAGCCAGTAAGAAATCCAACTTGGTATTTTCAATGCCAGCAGATCCAAGGTAGCTTGTTTAGACACCAAACCAAGATAACCAGTGGGTGTATGCCTGGAAGGCAAACTCATTTCCCTGCCTTGAGCCCACCAAAGCAATAAAGATCCGACTACATCCCAAAGTCAATGAGACATCAAGCTCTTCTGAGCTGTAGCCAATCAGCACCATGTTTGCCTGACTAGCCTGGCTCTAGCCACGCCCACCCTCCACCATATTAAGGGGTATGGCTGGAGCTGAAGGAAGGCTCTCCCAGTATACTCAGGTCCAGTTACCATCTCATGATGTAGAGCCCCAGACTGGCCTTAGAAGCTTGGCTCAAGCAGGAATGTTTCCCAAAGTGTGGTCTGACCATGACCTACACCAGAGTCCCTAAGGTCTGCCATATGGAGGAGCCTGGCCCTCACTCTGCACCACTGAACTCCATGTGATGTCCACATCACTCTGTCATCTGTGAAACAGGCACAGCAAGGCTGTGTGGAGGACCACTGTCACTGCAGAGACATAGTACAGCAAAAGGACAGCCCTCCTCTGGCAAGAGCTAACTGGTGGTATTAAATATTAGCCAGTCTCTCAAACACTCTTGCACACGCTCCATGTAGAACAGAGCAGAGGTCAGCTCAAAGCTGAGAGCGCCTGGCTCCGGGCCGATGCAGGAGCATCGTGGAGGGGCACATTCTCCTGACAGTGGCTCAAGGACTTTATGATGCTGATACTGTGGGCTGGGTTCAAGTACACCCCAAGGAACTGAAAAAGACAGCCATAAAGAGAAACCACGGACCTAACTTTACAAGTCCTAGTACCCAGAGTTTTAAAAACTAGGTTACATAATAGACCTAACTTATCCCAGTATAGCCAAAATATTGTCACCTAAATAGGTAGGCCAGGTACACACTTGTAATCACAGCACTAGGGAGGCCAAGGCAGGAGAATCCTGAGTTCAGGGTCAGCCTGAGACAAAATAGAACAAAAACTAATTGGCCATTTGACATTATTCTTTGTATATTAAGGCCTTCATCAGATAGGCTTCTACATACAACCTTGGATGTGAGCTCCAGGACACCTCCCCACTTGGGCCTCACATTAATAGGCGGCCATAGCCACCTGGAGTGCTGGTTTCTAGTAGCTTCACCTCTTGGCTCCCTCCTCCCCTGGGTCTGTTCCCTCTCTTTGGATAACTGCAGTCTCAAGGCATCTCCCCTAAAGCACTGACTAATTGAAAAACGAGAAACCCCTCAGCTACTACTTTAACTAAGTGACCGAGATCAATATCACCAGCAAGAAAATGTCTCAACGTCACCGGCTCCTAATATAGCATCTGAGCAGGGCACAGCACTTTTGAGGTATTTTTACCCAAAAGCCCAATCTCAGTGTAATCATGAGAAACACCAGACAATCCCAAATAATGAACTTTCTCCACGATCAGTGAGCAGTGCTCATCAAAACTGTCAAGTCTGTGAAAGGCCCATAGGGAGGAGAAAAGGGTGACATAACAATCACATGCAAATTCCGATCCCAGAGCAGAAAAGGACATTGGTAAAAAAGAAAAAAAAAAACTGGTAAATTCTGAATAAAGTCTCCAGTTAATAGCATCGTTCCCCTGCTGATTTCTTCCTTCCAGGACTTGCACCATAGTTATGTAAGATATTCATATGCGGGAAGCTGGGTGACAGGAAACACTTGAACTATTTCTGTACCTTTGCTATAAATCTAAAATAATTTCAAAGCAAAGAGTAATGTATATGAATACATATACAGATATACTGCATGTAAAAGTACATGCATACATACACACCATTTGGGGATGATATATACACGCATGGAATTTGCTCTGTGCTTGTATGTATATAATGTTTAAGCCGCTGTAAGAGCAATCCCTCTGATGTACATATTGGCATGGTTTCTCCACTCCTTGCAGAAGCCTGGCTGAGGCTGACAGGGTGGGGGCAGCCAGTGAGTGACTACTGCTGGTCCTAGTTCTGCAGTGAGGATGTGGCATCCCACAGAGGACGGACGCTGGGTGAGCTGTCCCAGAGCAGCTCCAAGCCTAGCAAGATGGCTCTGCTTTGTCAACCAGAAGCCATTCCTAAGCACCCTCAGTGTGGTCCTCTAACAAAGTGTGTCCTCTCACAGGATGGGTGAGACACATCTGCCTACAGCAATTCAGGGAGCAATGAGGTGGTATGAGGAAGGGTGTGGTCTTTAGAGAGGCCACAAAGGGAGGCCCTTGGGTAGACACTCAGGGTTCCCAGAAAAGGGTGATCCAGAGCTGGTAAATTGGCAGGGGATACTGGGCAGCTTAGGGGACACACTGTAGCTGTCAGGCCAAAGAAGTCAGTACCACCTCCTCCACGGATAGGATCCAGAGCAGCTCTGCTTCACCATATTCTCCGCCATTATAGTCTGCCACAACATATTTCAGAAATAAGGAACCAGCCTTAGAGACTGAAACCTCTGAGGGTAACATAAATCCTTCTTCCTTTAAAGTGCTTTTCTCAGGCATTTTTCACAGCAACAACATCTATCTATCTATCAACTATCTATCTATCTATCCATCCATCCATCCACCCATCCATCTATCCATCCACCCCCTTGTCCATCCATCCATCCATCCACCCATCCACCCATCCATCT
>PVHP010023801.1:0-26888 GCA_004024765.1 Zapus hudsonius | reverse complement strand
TATGTGCATTTCCAATCTTTTCTTTTGAAAACCAAGGGGAATTGAGCTGGTTAGGGGCTTCAGGGCAGCAGTCAACTATTATGGTTTAAAAAAATAATATAGTTTTTGCTCAGCTAAGGGCAGTAACAAGGGAATACAAAAGTGGGTTTTCAGTTGAGTAGAAAAATATCGACTCCATGGAAGTCCAGTAAACAGAAGACACAAAATCCAGAGCAATATTGAGAAATTAGGTCAGGCTTCAAGTCATTTACTGCAATCCAACTAAATTAACCAGAGAAGTCTAATGCCATAGGGAAGAGATACAAGTTTGTCCTTTGGATCGATGGTTTATGAACCTATCCATGTATTTGGCATAACTAAAAACATGAAGGTTTGTCACCTATATGAGGGATGATTTTAATAGTTATATTTTGGTAATGATTTTGAATAAATAACCCAGGCTTTCTAATACATATTGAACATTAAGTATTGTTGCACTCAGCTTTCTAGTTGCTGTGCAGAAAGAACCCAAACAAAAGCAGCTTGTGGAGGAATGGGTTTATTAGGCTTACGGACTCCAGGAGAGACTCCATCCTGGCAGGGAAAACGATGACATGAGCAGAGGGGTAGACATCACCTCCGCCACAGCACTGGAAACAGTGGCCGGAAGGTGTGCCAAATACTGGCAAGGGGGAGCTGGCTTATAAACCCCAACAACACAGCTCTAGCGAGGTTGTAATTCCTGAACCGCCATCAGCTGAGGATCGATTACCCAGAAGACATTCATTTGTTTGCGGGGGACACCTGGATCAAACCATGGCAAGTATGTTATTACTGATTGACTACTGAATTATTATTACTAAATCTCTCTGGAAGAGATTCACTCAGTGGCAAAATCTTATGAAAGATTATGGGGACCAAGAACCCTGGCTCCAAGGGGTAATTCCCTGAATCAGAGATATATACCCATTCAAATCTGGCCAAATTAGCAGTGGTTGTCTGATTTAACCTATACTGATCTCATTCTCCCAAGGGAAAAAAAATGTATTTTTCAGAAGGCTGTGAGAACCATGGACAATCCGATTCCACCTTTAAGGCTATGCATACATTATTCCTTGTTTTTATATTCACTTCTCCACTGCCATTTAAGGATTCCTTGCCACTGAGTGAATCTCTTCCAGAGAGATTTAGTAATAATAATTCAGTAGTCAATCAGTAATAACATACTTGCCATTCCTTCATCCCTCCCTCTTATTATCTTCTGGTTCCTTTCTTCCTCCCCAATTATTCTTCCTCTGTTTTCATTTATCTCCATCCCTCCTGCTGTTCTCTCTTTCTCACATACTTAGATGTAGATTTAATATGATTTAATATTTAATATGAGAGAAATATGAATATTTGTCTTTCTTTACCCCCATTATCTATCCTATATCCCATCCTTTAGAATTCTTTTTTTTCCTTTTTATTTTGTCTTATTTTGTGAGGTAGGATCTTGCTTTTTCCCAGGCTGACCTGGAATTCACTATGTAGTCTCAGGCTGGCCTTGGACTCACAAAGATCCTCCTACCTCTGCCTCCTGAGTGTTGGCATTAAAGGTTTTAACCACCACACCTGGTTTTTCTTTATCTTTTTCTTTACCCATTTTAACTAATTCAAAAAGAAATTTTTGTAAAAGGGAAAGAAATAATTGATCTACTCTGGAGGATTGAAATCAGATGTAGTTTGTTATATAGATAGTATTTTCTATTATATTGGCAAAGTAAAAATAATAAAGCTATTGCATAGTTATTTAATAGTTTAATGAGAAGCTGGGCATGGAGGCACATACCTTTAATCTCAGCACTCAGGAGGCTGAAGTAGGAGTAGTGAGTTCCAGCCAGCCTGCTACTACACAGTGAGTTCCAGGTAATGAGACCCTATCTCACAAAAACAATAACAACAAAAATAGTTTAATATATATTTACTTCTGAGAAATTGCCTTAGTTTTGATGAATTATGGAAATATTCCTGATTTTAGTATCAAATATTATTATGACCTAAGACTGTTATTTATTCACCCATTATTTAGTAGTTTAAAATATTATATACTTTTATAAAATATCAATGGATGGTTAATGTGGGTTAACACAATAAAGCCAAAGCATTGAAAAAATAAGAGGACTTGTATGTGGGTATTGAAATTTCAAGTTGACCAGATGCTAGCAAGGACAGAGCTCTGAGAAAATCAACAAGGTCAGCCAGTCTATCTAGTTGTCCAGTCTGAAGTCTCATCATGTTTTTTTTGTCTTATTTTTAAAGCTTGTGTGTGGACACTGAACTCTATCTTCACCCAAAATGAACATGAGCACATTTCTGATTGGAAAGATGACATATGGGCACTCTGTATGAATCAATGACTGACTGACTGGCTATACCTTTCTATATCTCACTTATTGTAAAGATTAACTCAAAGTTTTAGTCAGAAAACCTTATAAACCTCAAGACACACTCCAGGACTACCTCATTTTTTAGACACTTCTCTATTGCAGTGATCCTTATATTTTTGGATTTTTTAAATTTTAAATATTTTGTTTATTTATTAGAGAGAGAAAGAGAGAGAATGGCCACCCCAGGGCCTCCAGACACTGCAAAGGAACACATGCACCACCTTGTGCATTTAATTTTATGCGGATAGTGGAGAATTATACCCAGGTCATTAGGCTTTGCAGGCAAGTACCTTAACTTATGAGCCATCTCTCCAGCCTGGTGATCCTTATACTGTTTTGCTTCTTTCCTTTGTAATGGGAAACCTGTCATTGGATTCTTCTTATGTGGAATTCCCTAATTAATAGCTCTTTTCTCTGTTATTTCATACAATAAAATATAGTTTGCTTCTTTAAATAAGCTGTTTTTTTCTCCTCTAAGCTTGATTTCTCTCTGTAATAAAGTTTCTCCTTTAACATTCAGCCTTCTTATGTGTGAAGTTCATTCCTGAATTCCTTGGGATAAGGAACTCAGAGTGACTCTTTGGTGCTTTGGTGACCACCAAGAATCCAGCACTTTAGTTCCACAGTGAAGTCCTCCTACGAAGTAGGACAAGACCCCTTCCCTCTCAGAGTCCCATGTCACACATGCTAGACAAGAGCTCTATCACTCACCTCTACCTCCAGCCTTATTAAATGATTTTCATTGATTGTAAGGAAAGATGCATTTGCCTTTAGAATGCATCAAGGAAAGAAGACACTATTTCAAATCCTGTGATTTATTCTGGACCTGCAATAACTAGGAAGCCAATAAGAGGAAGGCTATCAATGCTTTGCTCCAATATCACAGGTACTCTAATGCCTAAAGTACAATGAATATTTTGGTATCAGATTTTGATATTTTGCTGGTATTAAATTTAGGATTTTGGATGAAAGCCTGAGTCATATGGAACACTACTGGGAGCTACTGAAATGGATTGTGAGGTAGAAGTCATTTTTCTGAATGTGCATTTTGCTCAAGTTTGATACCAAGTTGCTGAATAAATGCAATATATCCTGAAGGAATAGGTGGCTGTGTTTATCCCTCCACTTAGAACACAGATATGTATATGTTAAATAAATTCCACCTCCTCCCTGCCAATCAGATTTGGCCTATTGATGGCTTCTTCCTTTGCCTTTTATGTGATATCTTGCCCATCTTTTCTGTCATCTTGGTTTGATTTCTCTGCAGCACACTTCTCCCCCAGTCCCGTTAGCTTACAGCTTCTCTCTCTGCTGAATCTCAGCTCTTTCACCTCTCATTATCCCTTCCCTGTCATTCTTGTTCAGCTTGGTTCTGCTTTCTCAGTTCCTGGAGCTGTAATCCTCTTGTAGTTTCGGTCTGTTGGTTTCGGGTGCTTTCTCCCTCTCTGTGTCTGGCTTACTATTCTGTTTTATGTATCTACAGTGCATTTAAAAATCATGCTGCTTTTTAAATATTGCATCAAGTCTGAAGCTTTATACCATGGAATATTATGTTAGTCGTCTTCTGCATTCTATTTTATGACTGGCTGCACTCTCTTTACATCTTTCCACCCACCTCTTCCTGACATTTTACTGCTGTAAGTCTTCAGTCTTTGTACAGTGCCATGAATCAACAGCCTTTATTGTGCTGAGGCAATTTACACCGGTCACTAGTGAATTGCTCTTTTGGCCACTCCAGGGAAGGACTATCTATTCTGTTTTTTTTATTACTGCTTGTTTTCACTAAAGAAAAATCACCCCGTGTGGAAAGTGTTACAAAATAAAACCCAGATTTATTACAAGATTAAGAATGGTGATTTTTTTTCCAATTTTATTTTGGGTTTATTTTAAATATCATTTACTTTGAAGTTCAGAAAAACAAGTATAATTTCAAATTTTTATTACTTGCTGTGTCATAATGACATCAATGACTGAAAATATAAATGAAATGACCTATTCAAAGTTATCTCTGGAAATGTCAAACAACTGTCATGACTAAGTCTAACTTTTATTACAGAATTGAGGCAAACATCTACATATCAGTGAAAAAGCATAAAACAGGTATCAAAATCTTAATATGATGTTATATCCTGTTTCATAATACAATAAAGCATTAGTTAAGTATGGCTATATAATAAGGTACCTTAAGAACAACTTATTTTTCTTTTGTTTGGCTGGGTTTTCTCATCAGTACAATTCATCAGTTTCCTTATTCCGAAAACTAAACTTTGCCATAAATATTTCAACCTAATATTTTTCTAAATCTACATATATTGTTTTTTATCAAATACACTTAATAGTTTCAGGGTTTGTTCACCAAAATAACAGGAATTTATAATCCTTAAATTTAAATTTCTTTTTATTATATAGGAAGCTCATCCAAGAAAAAAAATCTAAGAAAATTTAATTAATCTAAAAGGCTAAGGTCTAATGTACACATATATTTTTACTTCACTATCAGATTTGTAAGTGAAGTAGAAATGGATCTTATAGCTAAATCCATTGGTACTTCATAAAGGTCCATATTTAGCAAATTTGTTGTGATAGGTCCATTACAAATCCTTCACTACAGCTAATTCTCCACGTCTGTGTACTCTGGAGCTACTGTCTCCTTCTGAATATTTCCATCTGCTTCTACAAGTTTCTCATTTGCCCCTCAACTGTTGCCTCTGTAATTCTTATTACTATGCTGTATCTCTCCTCTCTATTTGTCTTAATAGTATTGTAACCTTAGCTCAAAAGCAAATTCCTTCTTTTATACTGATCATGTATGCATTAATTCTTTAATACAATTTTATTTAAATTGTGCACTATTTCAACAAATAACACTGGTTTCTACTTTTATGTAGAAGTATGATTTGATTTGTGATGTTATGAAATTAAACATTGCAAAACCTGTTCTCTCTCTCTCTCTCTCTCTCTCTTTCTCTCGACAAATAAATAAATAAAAATAATTAAAAACACATGAACTGTTTCAGCAATCCCACTGGGCCCTTAGTGGATTGGGGCCAGGGAGGAGGGAAATAGGAGTACCAACACAAGACTTGTTCATACTGAGTTTCCAATTATTAACAATAAATAAAATTTTAAATTATTAAAAATAAAACTCTTTTTGGTTATATATTACTCAGATTGTTCAAGGATAACAGAAAATATATTTCAAGTGGTGTGTTCCAAACACTCATAAGTACATTGACATATGCCTTTTAAGAATAGAAACCTCATTTGATTTTGTTTCAGCCTCTAGCTTGCAGCAGTTTATCATGTATAATGACGATTATCACTAGGTATGTCACATTGATATCACACACAAAGATAAGTCAGCTATAAATTTTGCATTGTCACAGTATAAGCAGAAAGGCAGCAGTTGAAAGAGCATATGGCTTCCTTTAGAACATCAGATTTAGATCTTAGTTTTTAAATGTGATGAACGCTGAAGTATTTTAGCAGACGTTTTATTTTTGATTATTTCATGATCTCTCCTTAATGTTGCTGATGTAAGAATAGTATACAAACAAAATTCTTGAACTCCGGATGAAGGAAAATATAGTCAAGGACAGACAATGAAGGCAAAGAGTTTACTCAACTGGCTTAGATTCTCTTGGATGCTTCCTGGACTTTTTTTTTTTTCTTAACCTCAGAATTTGACTATAGCAGCAAATTAATGTCCTTGTCCTTATCCTCTTTCTCTCAAAGATTTGATTCTCCTCACAATTAAATGCTTATATTAGTTTTCAGCCTAGCAGAGTGTCTCATTCCTTTAATCCCACCACTAGGGAAGCAGAGGTAGGAGGATCACTATGAGTTTGAGGCCACAATGAGACTGCATAGTTAATTCCAGGTCAGTCTGGGCTAGAGCAACACCTTACCTCAGAAAAACAAACAAAAACCCTCATATTAGTTTTAACAATAATAACATTTTATATTACTTGAAAGTTTAGCTGGCCTTCCTGAATGTGATAAAATTATCTAATTAAAATCATCATCATTATATATATATATATATATATATATATATATATATATATATATATATATAATTTTTAATGTAGTATATATTTTAAAGTAGTAAATAGTATACACACACACACACACATATATATATATATATATATATATATATACACCATTTTTAAAGATTTTATTTATTTATTTGCAAGCATAGAGAGATAGAAGAGAGACAGAGAATAGATACATTCTGGTCACCAGCCACTGCAAACAAACTTCAGACGCATGTGCCACTTTGCATATCTGGCTTTATGTGTGTACTGGGGAATTGAACCAGTGTTTTTAGGCTTTGCAGGAAGACTCCTTAACCTCTGAGCAATCTCTTTTGCCCTAAAACACTATTTTAATTGTACAAAATTCTCTTTTTAATTTTATTCATTTTCAAGGAGAGAGAGAGAGAGAGAGAGAGAGAGAGAGAGAGAGAGAGAGAGAGAGAGAGAGAGAGAGAGAAAGCACATCAGGGCCACCCCCTTGTGGGTCTAGCTTATGTGGGACCTGGGAAATTGAACCCAGGGCCTTACGCACTGGAGGCAAGTGCCTTAACTGCTGAGCCATCTCTCCAGCCCAATTGTACAAAATTCTATCCATATTGAACAACAAATAATCCTCCAGAATATTTTAAGTCCAATAAAATATTTTTTCTTCTACAATTGTACAAGAAGCATGTTTTTTCAGGTCATCAAGAAGTATGTAATAAGCCAAAAATGGGGTAATAAAGAGGCCTACCCTAAAGACCACAATAGAATACTATTAGTAATACATATTTTAGGGAAGAAAGCATGCTCCAAAACATCAAAGAAATCCTCAAGAGAGCAGCATGCATCTGTTAAGAACAACCTGAGAGACTTCCCATTAGAATTTTCAGTAACCCTGATGAACATGAACACTATTATTCTCATCTATTTCTGGGAAATTTTCAGATATTCCCTATTGAAGTAAGCCACATTGGGATATACCTCCAAACCAGGCATAGTTATGGGAAGAAAGGATTTACTGAAGTTACAAATCCAAGGGAAGTTCGCTAATGTTGAAAGAGGCTGGCCCCCTTTCACAGGTCCAAACTGAGAGAGAGAGAAACCATTACCAACACCACACACACATTCCACCAAAAAGGTGGCGGTGGTCAGTGGAAGGGTGTCCTCCCTCTTTATACAGCCTTAAGGCAGGATCTTAAGACCCTTTCCCAGAAATGTTGACTTCCTGGTTTCTGGAATTTTCTTCCTGCACTGCCCTCTCAGAAAGGAATGTTTGATGATTCTAGCTAACCTGATTTCATGAATCCCCTGAGCTTCCTTTTCTCTCTTCATTTTAATGGAAATCAACTATACAACACTCATAACCATCACATTCTCATTACCTCAATATTATGTAGTCATATGGTATGAATTAGCCAATGAAATCCTAGTGACAGTGATATGTGATGCTAATAGAAAGATTTAGGAGATACCTCCAATGATAGGCAAGTACACAGTTTGAGAAGGAGATAAAAATGTGATTTTTAAGGTATTGCTATTTTGGAGATGTTGCAGCTACACTGACAGATGTAATACCCTGAAATCAATTTTTCAGCACCTGTGTGATGGGAAATATACTTTTTCATTTTTCCCCATTTTTTTCAACTTGGTATGAGTATAAAATATAATACCCAATCACTGTATCTGGCTTTGGGCAATAAAGATTAAAAAAAAGAAATAAATATTTGAGGGAAAATATATAATAGCACTGAAATTAAGTACATTGAAATTAATCTTAAAAAGGAAAGAGATTATGTCGAATTTCTACTTGGTCTCCATTTCCTGGAGTAATCAAATCTGATGGAAAAGTCATCTGTGATAAAAAGTGTCAATTATATCCAAAAAAGCCTGAGTGGACCAAAACATTTTATAACTTACAGCCCATATTGTCAGTTCATTTTCATTTGTTTATCAATTTGCAACATGAGAAGAAACTGTTATGATAAGAAAAATCATGAACTAGAACGACACATTTCAGACATCTCTATTAACTCTCAACCTGAACCATAAATCTCCTCTTCCGTGCATGGTGTTTAAATTGAGCCAAATGTTTTGGAAACCTCTTTATCAATAATGGTGGGGTCTGAATCTCCAGTATTTAATGCTTCAACTTCACAGTAAAGTGAGGTTTCATTATCAACATACATTATTAGCATAAAATGAGCTACAAAATAAGACTAAGTTTCAAAATTAGCAAATAAGGGTGATAAAATAAAAAAAGAGAATCACAATGTTTATGTTGATTAAATGTGGATGCCCAGTGCTGTTTCATTTCATTTAAATAAAAAAATAAATGATTTCTTAAAAATATGTAGTTTTGAATATTTTAAATTATTTATTTAGTGAAAACAATGTACACAACCTCAAAAAATCTGTGTATTTCTACTCCAATGATCTTAAAGAAAACAAAGTAGTAACAGAGAACTTTTCATTCATTTTATTTCCATACATGGAACTTTTCAAAGTGAAATGATCATGTCAGTTAAAGTCTGTGAAATGTTGACTTGTGTGTTTTTCTTGAGCCTTAGACATGCCTATTGAATGTTTTGGTGTTGTAGTGTGAGGATAATCAGGAGTTATTTTTGCTTGATGTACATGACATAACCCTAATAATTGGCTTTGTCAATACAAAACATAGCTCCTCAAAGAGAGTAAGTTTATTCTGGAGTCAATATGAGTGACAATGGCCATGGACCACATTTGGGTTACCCCAAATTCTATGTTTTGATATGTTAGCAATGTCATAATTTTTTATAGTTACAAAACAAAAGAAAGACATGAAGCATGGCACCATTTAATTATATTGGAAACATAAGCAAGGTGGATTATATCAGAGCAGGAAAAACTCTGCAATAGGCTTCAAATGTCAGTTGATGACATTCTTAACCTTTGTTTTGTTGGAAGCTGGTGGTCTGTTAGTACATTCCAAAAGGGGTTTCACATGATCACCGAATAGTCACAATGATGTTAGGTGAGACACAGAGGTGGGCAATAAATGGTTTTTAAGGGGCTAAAGAAAGACAAAAACAATTTAGTTCTGATTCTGCAACATTCCATGTTTCCATTATCACAGGAGTTCTGCCAGTCTACTTTGACTCTCTTAAGTAAACATAGGACGTTTCTGGAACTTTGTCTTCCTTGAGCAGGAATATTCTAGGTATCTACCTCTCAGAGTCCTCACATGTGAAAGAGGACTAATTAAAATTCCTTTGGCTTTTTTGAGAATGAAACCAGCACAGACAAAAAAGAGTTCATTGCACAGTGTAATTGCTCGTTAAATATTACTAATTGATGTTTTTATTTCCTTGAATAATAAAGAATTACTGTCTGCGATGATTTAATAAGCAAGTTTAACTGGGCATTCAATTGCTTAGAACTACCTTTTACATCATACTACAATTTTCTTTAAGAAAATGTCTTTTTTTGTTTGTTTTCACACAATATAAGGCATCTATATTGTCTTGTCTTGCTGATGAAACATAATGTTGAATAATCATTGTTAATTATTTTTGAAATTTCTTTAAAAACAATAATATTGAAACAGCAGGTATTCACATTAAAATGATTCTGAAGACATACCTACAAACCTGATTTTTTATTTTATATAAATAAGGAATTAAATATTATATTTCTTTCCCTTTCTCATTTTTTTTCTGATTAGCCTTTTCTAAATAAATATGATCAACTTTTTCTCACAGTTCATAGTTTAGATAAAGCACTTGACCATTGTTTTTGACACAAAGATATATTGGGAGACTGAGGAGATAGTGCAATTGTTAAAGAGCTTGTAAGCAAGCACGGGGCCCTGGGTTCATATCCCCAGCACCCATGCAAAAGCCAGACCTGGAGCTCCAGGCCTGAAATTCCAACATTGAATGGCAGAGACAGGGAATTCCTGAGGCTCCCTGGCTACCTAGACTTGTTAAACTGGTGAGGTCTAAGTTCAGCAAGAGACACTTTCTCAAATATAAAGTAGAGGGCTAGAGAGATGGATAAGTGGTTAAGGCACTTGCCTGCAAAGCTGAAGGACCTGAGTTCAATTCCCCAGTACCCTCAAAAAGCCAGATGCACAAGGTGGCACATATATCTGGAATTCTGGGGTTTGTTTGCAAGTGGTTAGAGGCCCTGACCTGCCAATTCTCTCTCTCTCTCTCTCTCTCTCTCTCTCTCTCTCTCTCTCTCTCTCTCTCTCTCTCTCTGTCTCTCTCTCACACACACAAACATAAATAAAATAAGTAAGTTTAAAAAAATAATGGAGAGCTCAATAGAATAAGACACATGACATCAATTTCTCCCCTCTATACCCATAAGCACACATGTATAGAGACACCCAAACATGCACACATGCATGTACTGCATGTACTATATATATATATATATATATATATATATATATATGCAAATATATGTTAGAAATAAATTTTGCTTTCACAGAACTTAGTTGTATAATAGTGGGAAGAGGTACATAAGTATATAATTCTAGTACTGTGAGGCAATCATTAAATTCAAGTATTTACAAAAGAAATATGAGAATATATCACAATTGGATGATGTAATTCTGGCAAGGAAAATATGCAAGTTAAGTCATGATCAATAGAGTTAATTTGTAAGATGAAAAGTATCAATAAATAATGAGCAGGTCATTCAAAGTCCTGAACTTCACAATATGGCAAGACAGGTAACATTAAAGACCATGCTCATCTAAGAAGCATTAGATTTTAATTATGGTGGTTCAAATGGAATGCAGATCACAAAGATCCTGAACCAACACTGAAAAATAATATTCATCAACTAGATTAAGGAGAGCCATTGCCTTAAGGATAAAATCTTCTTTCAGAGATGTGGGAGCAGTTTTGGCTAATATTAGCTCCTAATTTCATATGGAAGTCAAAAGGAAAATAATTTCCAATGGTAGGTATGGTTATAACTAAATTATGCTAACTATTAAACATGATTTTGTGTTTTAGCAAAAGAACTGAATATGCATTGCGTTAACTGTCAGACTATGTAATTTGAATTAGTTTCATAGTCTAGCTTCTTTAATGTCTTTGTTTAAGAAAAATATAGGGGTCTAGTTAGCTGAATGCATGCAAAAGTCTACTCACAACAAAATTTCAGTAGTTAAAACATTTGGCCATCTGGTCCAAATATGAAGAAATAAGTCAATGTGATTCAGTACACATAAGACCTTTATTAAGTTCTATTTGACAGTTATTTCCACAATAAAATGAAATCCAAATCCAACTCTGAACAGTTCAACTTTGATGATACTGGTGAAATTAAATACCATGAAGAATAATACAAAATTACCCTTTCATGACAGACACTTACTCAAAGTTAAATCTAGGTGTGATCATACAAGGATAACGTATAGGAAGGACCTCATGGATTTATGTTAAATTACAAAGTTATCCTTTGTACAAGCATTTACAATCATCTTCATTAGTTGGTAACATTTCATTTGCTACAGTATATAGTACAAAAGGTAGTCTCAGTACCGCAGAGTTTCTTGATTGTGAGAAAAATACGAAGCACTTCTGAGCATAAAAATCTCTATCTAATCTATTTATCTATCAGTCATCTATCATCTTTCTCTTTATCTCTTCATTAATTCTTTCCTTTCTTCTTTCTTTTCTCTTTCTCTTCCTTTCTTCTTTCCTTTTGATCTTTCTTCTCTATCTGATTGAATTTTCTACAAGTGTGAAAATATATCTAAGTTTTAAAAAGTTTGCAAAACTGCAACAAGAAATAATATTGCCATGTTTAATTTTTGCTTACAATTTAAGAATGATAAAGAATTTATTTCAAATTATCTCTAATTTCATGTGTTTGAAACATTTTCAAAATTTTAATCCTGGAACACATTACATATATATTTTTAAAATTTATCTGTATATAACCTAATGCTCAGTTTATTAAACATAAAAAATATTTCAATTTTGAATGAAGAAAAATGGAGGAAGTGATGTCCATTTATTGGATCTATATTAATGCATATTTTAAATATCTTTTGATTTTTTACCAAATATATATTTCAAGATGTATTGTTAAAGGGTATGAATATGCAAGTGGTTTCACAATATAAGAACAAATCCTTTTAAGCAAATGTTAAACAAAATATATATTGCCTTTATATATAAATTAATTATATATATATTTATATTTATTTATATTTATATAATTACAGTCCTTAGAAAAATACTATACTGATTGACAATGAAATAATTTGTGATCAAAGCTCAACACATAATATTGTCCTGATTTCAAATACACTACAAGGTAATGCTAACCAAAATAGCAAGGAGTAGGTAGAAAAAAATAGATTTTTGAACAGACAGAAGAGTAAAGCACCTTGAAGTGAACCTACGCAGATGAAAAGTATTGACTGGGACCTTTGGCCTATTTAAAAAAAATATTTTTAAAAAATTTTTATCATTGGGTTGTTTGAGTTCCTTATCAATTTTAGATAATAACCACTTATCAATGAAAGGTTAATAAATATTTTCTCTCAGTCTGTAAATTAAATTACCTTTTTATTTTGTTGGTTGTTTGATTAGCTGTTTTTTTTTAATTTTGAATGAAAATAATTCTTAATTTGCAAAAGTAGCAAAGCTGAAAGGTTTATATAGCAAATAAGCAGAGAAAGAATTGAGAATTTGCCATAAGAAGACTTCTCTAGTTTAGAAGGCACTGAAAATGTACTGGAATGTCATCACATGATAATTGTAACAATAACCTGACACCTAGCAGTTTGCTTTAACTCTATATGTCTAAGTATATCAGAGCTCATATTGAGGTTGGTATCACAGGACTTAATTAGGATTGCCAAAGGAAAGTGAGTACTAGACTTTCTACTTAAATATTTGTGAAGATATCTTTCCTGTAATGAAATTGTACTGCAAATAAGAAAGTTTTCATAGTGTCTAATGGATCATACTCTGTATTAGTGAGCAAGGACCCTCTTTTATGCCTGAGATGAAAAACGTAGCTTCAAAGCGCCTTGTGGCAAACAGGAAAAGCTCTTACCTCGGGAGGAAAGAGCTGGGAGATATGGTCAACTTTACTGCTACGTCACCGGGTCCATTTGTGTAAATTTTATCATCTTTTTGAGGTCTTGCTTCTTTTTTTGTTTCTTTGTTTTGCTAATTATTTATTTATTTGGATGTGTGTGTGTGTGTGTGTGTGTGTGTGTGTGTGTGTGTGTGTGTGTATCTGTGCACCCAGGTTTTTTGCCACCTTAAATGAATGCCCATCTGGCTTTACATGTGTGTCTGAGAAATTGAACCTGACTTTGCAGGCTTGGTAGGTGACCATGATTAACCAAAGCCATATACTTAGCCTTTAGATTTGGTTTCTGAATTAGAAAATTAGTATACTACCTTACCTCATTATAGTCTCTCTCAGACTGTACTTTCTGTGATTCTCTGGATTGACCAAAAGGCAGTATGGACATAGTACTAGATAATAGTGCAAATATGGCTTTAGAAACATATGCATTCATCATGACTGGACATATTTGGAATAATTACCAACATTAAATAAATGCTGTCGTGTGAAAAGACAGACATTGGTAGTCTGTACATTATCATAGACATAAATGTTCTCTCATAAATTTAATTGCAATAAAATTGTTTCATTATAGAATCAATTGTGATACTTCATAATTAATTTTATAGCACCCCAAAAGAATGTTAACTGTAGGCTGAGTGTCCTCGAATGTTTATTTGCAATTTTACAGGTGATGTCATTAGAAAAAAGAAGTTCCCTTGGAATAGGATAAATTTCAAAATATAGTCTAGTATACAAATAAAAGAAATTCAAATATTTTCTTTAGAGTTCCTGAGTTTTGTAAATCAAATGTATTCCCAAAAGCATAATGTAAGATGTCATCTACCACTAGGAGTTAATAATATATGACTTTCTTCTTTTTTTTTTTTTAGGTTTTTTTTTTTTTTTGTCCACAATGAGTTACATTATTTAGTGGGCAAATAATGAGTTGTTATCCCCAATTCCACGATGCTCCCCCTCCCCCATCCCCAACCAGCTGGATATCCTCCTCCTTGGGTCATCTGGATCAGTCCTTGTGACAGGGGACCATGGATAGCCTAGTATTCAGCCAGGTCCTCCTGGCCCTATTATGTTGTTTTTGAGGGGTGCCATGCTTCTCAATAGTCTCCTCCACCAAGGCTCTCACAATCTTTCCACCCCCTCTTCCTCTCAGTTCCCTGAGTGGTGGTGGATGAGTATTAAGGCTGCTTTATTGATGTGAGTTTAGGGGTATTTGTGTCAAAAATCATTGGTTTCTGTCTCACTGGCTTATCCTGTGTTGATTGAATGGCTGTGGCTGTGGGTCCCATTGTTCATCCCATCATTCTCTGTGGGGTGCCATATGGATCCTCCACGATATGACTGTGGTGGCTTCTCTCTTTCCAGGATCTCAGCTATCAGCCTAAGGTTGGTTGGTAGGGTTAGATGGGCCCCAGGTCTCTTACTGCATCCTAAATAAAGGTTAAACCATATTAGGTTCCAAAACATAAAATCCTCATGAGCATGCTGTAACCTATTGAGAAAGTAGTGGGTGTCAACTGGCAAGAGGGGCCATGAATGTTAGGGGAGAGAGTCTAATCCTGTGAACAATTAGATCAGTCTGACAACCTTTGGCTCCAACCACCAACCTCACTGAGATGTTGACCAAAGCGACCCATGAGGCTCCAACAAAAAGATAATTCTGTCAAAGCCCTTGATTGCCCTCCCCAGGCCTGAGGCAAAACCCTGTTGCTGAAGAAACCACAGAATACTATAGACCAGCATAGAGAGACACTTCGAGGTCTGGAACGGTATCCAGCTCCCAGAAGGCAGTTAGTGTAGTGCTGGAAGGCACTGCACAGGCTGTCAGAGGAAACTGATCAACAACAGCTGGAGTAAACAGAGACCACTGACATGAAACACAATCTGCAGCCATGAGTAGGCTGACTGCACCTTCTACTGGGAGAGAACAGCCAACGAAGAAAGGAGCACTTGTGTAATGGGGATGCCTGGGTCTGGGGCAGACAATCAACAGCTTTCAAATTTGGCCAAATTTTCAACTTAGTGAGGGGGAGCCCTTGTCTGGAACTTGGGATGCAAGGTGATAGGCACCAGATCATGTACTCTTGGGCCAAGACAAGATGCACTATGGGAGTGATTGACGGAAAGGGTACTAAAAATAGAATCTAGGTAATCCAGAATTTTGTATTTTTGTTAACCTACACTGGCCTCACTTTCCAGTGACTTTCTTCTTTGAATAACAAAATACATTATATAATAATAGAGGAATATAACTTTTTTACATCTTTTAAATTGAATGAAGATAGTTATAAAAATTGTTTAAAAGAAATTTTTACATTTTAGATTTTTGAATACGCTGAAAATTGGCTTATTTCTGACTTTTAGTAAACCAAGCTTATTATATTGTATGCAAAATTTTCCTTCATGTCTGAAACAGTGATTTTAAAATATAAGTAATCTTCCTGTATTTTATCTAATTATCTTTTGAAATTTGTAATTTCAGAAGAGTTAAAATTATATCTACTCATTTGTCTTAATGATCTAGAGTTGAACTCTTTGGCTTGTACTTGAATATATTTAATTAAATGTTTAGTTTATAAGTATTGAAGAACTATTATTATTATTATTATTATTATTATTTGGTTTTTAAAGGTGGGTGTCTCACTGCTAACCTTGAATTTTCTATGTAGTCACAGAGTAGCCTTGAACTCACATCAATCCTATTATATCTGCTTCCATGTGTTTTTTGCAAGTGCATTGACTCAAAGTGCATTGCTGATTTGCTTACTTTAATTACCCTTAGCTGTTTCTGTTCATTTAGCTACTGTCTTCTTGCTTTCCTCTTTGTAAAACCGGAGCCCTTCTGTACAGTTTTCTCATTGTGCTGCAACAATCCACCTTACAATTGATTTTAAAGAACTTGGGTTTATTTTGTACTTCCAGGGTTCAAAACCCTTAGAGAATACTCATTGGACAAAGAGGGGAATATTGAAAAATCCCACTAATTCTAAAAGTTGTCATGGAGAATACATTTCTCTTGTCTTTTCAGGTTACACAAATTCCAGAACATGTAACTCTTTTTTTTTTTTTTTTTTGAAGCTATACACACTCAGCAACCTTTGACATTGACTTTTTGGCTTCAGTTTTCCACCTGTCGAGGATGCTTTCACTTAAACTTGATCTTGATGATCAAGAATAATCTAGATACTTTCATGTCAGTTGATTATTGACCATAATTCTATTTGTTGACCTCATGAAACTGACCTGATCAAATAACTTGTTATAGTTATTCTGAAAGGAAATCCGCGACCTCAGGAAACAGCAGATGAGTATAACAGAGAAACAAGTTGGATGTCTCTTGGATCTCACAGCAGTGGGCTTCTGCACAAAGCACCCTTGCATTAGTGAAGGGCAACCTGTTGTGTGTACTGGACCTGAAGGAAGCTAGCTATCCAATAGACTCTTCCTATTTAAATTTGGGTTTTCTGGCCACACTACTTTCCCACGTGTGCTTCTATTGGTTAGAATATTGAATACATATTAACATATAAGCATTTGTTTTAGGACTAGATTCTTGTCGATATATTCTCATGGGATATTGGGCATGGACTTAGAACATGCTCTTGTTATTTATTCAAATATTTATTGTACCCTCCAAGGATGTAAACCAGGAATGCTATTATACATCATCATTGTAGATTCCCTATGTGATTTGTAGTTGGCAGTGCAACTTTTGGAGATTAAATCCATTGAATTATTATTACCAGAAAACAAATATATTAAATTCACCTACTTGACATATTTAATTCAATGATCGATGTGCATATTATGTAAGACACTACCCTATATAAACAGTAAAAATCCATGGCTGGTGTCCTTTAATGGGTACTCACTGCCTAGAATTAGATAATTAGATGCATGTTACTTACATTTTGTGTGGTACCTTTAGTGTCACTTTAAGGGATATGTTAAGTTCATGTCTAATTAAAAAGAGGTGCAAATTTTCTGTTACTTCTTTAGTTACAAGCAAAATCAAAATTATTAAATCTTCAACGTTACACAAAAAATATATATATAAAAGTTATCCAAATCCCCATTGTCATGGTCTGATCCAGGTGTCCCCCACAAATGTGTCCTGAATGATCGATCCCCAGCTGAAGGCAGTTTGGGTATTAGAATCCCCGCTGATGGCAGTTTGGGTATTAGAACCTCGCTGGAGCGAAAATAACATTCACTATTGCCACTACGCTTGGTTCCCAAACAAAACTGGACAGTAAATGTGTAATGCTGAAAACAATGCATACTTCAGTTGCCTGACATAAAAAAATCAAGCTGGAACCGAGATGATGGGTGTTATAAGCCAGTTTCCCCTCGCCAGTGTTTGGAACAACTTCCTGACACTGTTTGCAATGCTGTGGTGGAAGTGATGTCCACCCCTCTGGTCATGCCATCATTTTCCCTGCCATCATGGAGCTTCCCATTGAGCCTGTAAGCCAAAATAAACACATTTCTCCCATAAACAGCTATTTGGTTGGGTTCTTTTTTGCATCGATGATAGAAAGTTGATTACAATACCCTTTTAGGTATTAAGACATTAATATATGAAGATATCATGGGTAGAATTTTGAAAGAAAATACAAGTTGATAAGATACACAGAAACAAAAAAAGAACTATTCCTTTTGTACCCCTGAATGATTGAGGAATTTTGAACAACTTAAGTTCTGCATTACTTTGTCAGATAGAGGCTCATTCATTTTTCCATCGCTTCTTCAGATATTTAATTTTAAACAAATGACCAATTTGATATGGCCGTAATTTGATAGTTAGCTATTCATTCATTTCTCTATACATATTGATTACAATGTTAGATAAGTCATTTTTTTTTACTAAATTTCAATAAAAACTCCAATTGTTCATCACAGCTAGAAAATGGTATTGTAATACTGATAGGTGAATCCCAGACTTAGGACATCAGATTTAGGCAAGAGAGCTCTGGTTTCAAAGATCTTGAACTACAGAATATAGAGAGGCTAACGGAATGATAACAATATCGTGCATCTAAGGACAGAGATCAAAGAGAGGCAATAACTAGGACACTTTGTCTTCAGATTTAAATGAGTTCCTTGGCCAAGGTATTCAAACTTTCTATAATTTTGTGTCCTCACTTGAAAAATATGCATAATACTAACATGCTCATAAACATTTAGACAATTATGGTAAAAGTGTTTAGAACATAAAATGGTTTAAATGAAGATCCACTATATGAGTAGATTAAAGCTGCACTTAGAAGCCATAGTGTATTAAGTAAATATCTCAGTGCCAGGGATGAGATTTCTCCATGAGTTATTAATCAGGGAGACCAAAAAGGCTGCTAAAACAACATTGAATACTCTTGGTTCCCAATCAAAACTAGACAGTAAATGTGTAATGCTGAAGACACTGCACACTTCAGTTGCTTGACATAGAGACACCAAGTTGGAACTGAGCTGAACCCTGTAGCTCAGGGAACTTCACAAAAGAAGGTGTAGAGAAATGTAGGAACAGGAGGAGAGAAGCAGGCATGTGCAATGCTATCATCTGGATATGTTGGCTATACTCCTGAAATGACAGTCGATGTGGGGATAGCATAAATTGAGCATGCAAATATTTCGTCTTATATGAGCGAGAGGTTACTGAAACCCAATACATCCCAGAATAGATAGTGACAGCTGATGATTACTAGGTAAGGGGGTGGAGCATGGCCTTACTGCTGTAGGTACTAGTGTGGTGCTGACTCCTGGTAAGGCCGGTGACCATAATTTAACTCTGTGGGTCAAAATTTAAAAATCATGCATGAAACTAAATGGGAGATCTATGAATTAGGGAAAGTGTTTTAGTGAGGGATGAGGGTAATAGGGAGGAATGTGATCAAAGTACATTATATAATTCATGAAAGTATAAAAAAAACAAATAATTAAGTGTTTTGAAAATTATGTATATCTAGTAAGCCTTAGCTATTATGGAAGTCATCTAACTTAAACTACTGATGTATCAACAATAAGAGTCTAGGTGTGTCTCAGTAGGATATAAAGTAGAAAATGAAAAAAAAAGAATATTTATGTGCATATAGTCCATGTGTGTGCATGTATGTGCAGGTGTACATGTATATGTGTGGGTGTCAGAGGACAACCTTGGCTATCAAGTCATTCTTCAAGAACCACCCAACCTTATTTTATGAAACAAGGCTCTCACTGGACTAGAGCCCACTAATCAGCCTCAATTGGCTAGACACTAGGTCCCAGGGAACTTCCTTACTGTTCTTATCCAGTGCTGGGATTACAGATATGGATCACCTGCCCCACATATTTTCATGAATTTTGGAGATCAAATTCACATCCTCAGGTTCATTAAGCAAACCCTTTACTGACTAAGCTATTCTCCCAGCTTTAAGAAATCTATCTGTATTAAAAACACAAGGCTAAGAGTAGACACTAGGGCTATAAAGTTTGCTGCAAGCAGAATTACAAAGGAATATGTAACATTAACAATCTTGACATTTCTTTGACCATGGGAAAGGTTGACCCAATTATATGAACCACCCAAATTACTAGCTTTACAAATACTATTATATAATAAAATATCCAAAATTAATGAATATAGAGATCATAGTGCTATATCTCAGTTATTTAGTCATAAAATATGCAGGAGTGAGGAAGATCAAGATATCTTTTTTAAATGAGACTACATAATTTGTTCATTAATTTACCATCAGCAATCTGGTCAATTATTTGTGTTGTTAACAGTATTGTGCTCCATAATAATGATCCACATCAAGGTATCCTTTTAAGAAAATTTCACACACCTTCAAGGATTTACAAAGACTCTTAAAAAAGTTGAACTCTTTAGGAATAATTAAATTACCCCATTGTTTACAAAAATGTGTCATAAAGAAAAAAAAACTACAATTGGTTTTGTGTACCTGTTTTAAAATATACTAGTCACATTTCCAAAATAATATTTGAGGGATGAAATGACAAAATATAATAGAGTGGCTTACTTTCCATTGCCTTTAGTGATAACATTACAGAATGAACAATGAGAATATTTGTTCTGTTGTAGATACAACACAGAAGAAATCACCAACTTTGCATATGCTGATTAATATTAAACCCTCTTAAAAGTTTGAAGGAAAAATACATTAATCTGCATTCATTTTCTTCTTGGCTCTAAATATAAACTTTTTAATTAGTGCAAACACTAGGAACTGTGCTAATTAATCAGATAAAGGAGAGTACATTTACATCATCAATCACTTTTAAAGTGACTTCAATTAATTAAATCAGTTACTGTGGCTGAGTAGTTGTGGACATGTTCAATGAAGCCTTTTCTTAGAAAAGTCACTTTGGGCGATTATTCTAAAATAATTTTAAAGAGAGATCTTAAAATAATTTTAAAGAGAGATCTTAAAGATGTCTTTAAATATTAGTTACTGTTCATAAGAAAAACTCTATCTCTCACCTAGTTCTCCATCCAGAGCTCTTACATAATAAAAGCTTTTTTATAATTGAACATTATTTGAAAACTGGGACAGATATTATATATCAGAAAAATAAAGAAAAATTGGCAAACTTGTATTGCAATTAGCATAAAAATTCTCATACTTTTTTTTTGGTTTGCTTCACTTTTTGCTTGAGCCACTGTCCTGGCTGATCTTTGCACAGCAGCTGGATGAGAAAATGGACAATTTATATAATTGGCTGAGGGCCTAAAGCAAAATCAAATTAGTTTTATCAGGCTCCCTCTTTAACTGAATCCATTCATGCATATGATAGCCTTAAATTCTTGTAACTCAAAAGAAAACATGTTATTGAATAAATTAGGTTCAGAAGATAAATGCAGGTATTTTGTACGTGATGCTGAAAAACATCAGGGTTAATAATAATCTTTTTGTCAAAACTTGCTTCTAGTGACTAATGGTGTGTTTTCACTAGGTCTCTTCTCAGTAGTGATAACACTGATAGTCATTAGAAGTTGAAAAGTTTGAAGCTACTATTGATACTTGATTTACTGGTCTTTCTCTGCAGGCTGCACAGGTCTGCCCAGGAAATCAACATTACTGGAACAACAAGCAGCCAGACTGAAACTGTAACCTACAACTGCAGTTTTCTGGTTAATGAGGGAAAATTATCTGGGCTTAGTAAGGCTCAAGAAATCTCTCTTAATATTTTAAAATATTTTACTAATTAATTCATTCATTTAAGAAAGAGTGAGAGAAAGAGGCAGATAGTGAGAGAGAAAATGGGCATGCCGGGGCCTCCAGGCACTGCAAATGAACTCCAGACACACGCACCACTTTGTGCATCTGGCTTTAACATGGGCACTGGGGAATCAGATTCAGTTCTTTCTGCTTTATAGGTAAATACCTGAACAGAAAGCCATATCTCCAGCCCTCACTTAATAACTTTGACTTATTGGACACTCTTGCCCTGAATTCCAGCCCTTATTTCTGCAATTTTTTTATTACGTTTACATAAAATTATATGAGACAATAGAATTGCTTTCCATCTGCATTATGTAAAAAATTAACAAATAACTTTTTTTATAGTTGTGCATTTTATCAACTAAAGTGACAGCTTCAACTGGTTAGGATGAGTCATTTTCTACTGAATATTTCCCAGAGTCATTGTGACCTATCCTCACTCCGTCTTACAAAGAATGTGAACAAAATAGCTGTTTATACATATATTATTTTCTTCCATAGAGAAGAGGCATTTTTGGTGATGAGAATATGTGTTTATAAAATTCTGTATTACTGGTGCTGGAAAGATAGATGGCTCAGCAGACCCAGATTGATCCCCAGTACCCACATAAAGCCAGATACACAAAGTGGCACATGCATCTGACATTCATTTGCAGTGGCTGTAGGTCCTGATACATACATTTTCTATGTCTCTCTTCTCTCTATCTCTTCTTATATATAAATAAAATATTTTTAAAAATTTATTTGTTATTAATATCTGAAATAATTCCTGGAATATTATAATTTTATTGAATAGCATTGAGTGCAACAATAAATATATGTGACTAAATCTGACCTCACTGCTTTAAGTTGTTCCATGTAATTTTTTTTCTATTGTCTGACACCCTAGTTCTCATAAACGGTACAATCAAATGCTAATAGATGCAGTGGTGATGTTGAGCTCAACCAAAGAGTTTGAAACAGAAAAAATTTAAAATATTCTAACAAATATATTTCTTTTAGTCTCATGCATGAACAGTATATTCATTCTTTTTTACTGTTAATATTTTTGTCCTGGATTTTGAAAACATATATATGCTTTTCTTATTTGAAGTTTATCAAAAACTTCATTTCAGAGCTGAGAAGACAGCTTAGTCGGTAAAGTACTAGACTTAGAAGCATCAAGGCCTGAGTCTGATTACCAGAAAACATCTTTAAAAAAAAATAGGTCAATTGCACGTGTTTGGAATCGCAATGCTAGAGAGACAGATTCAAGGTAGCCTCGTTCTCATTTTTGAGGCCAGTGAAAGACCCTATCTCACAAAAGATGGACAGCCCTAGAGCAATGTTATTTGATGATGTCCTGCGATTTTAGTTCATTTTCATGTACAGCACCACACATGTGCACCTGCACACCCTAGAACACATACACACATATATTTAAAAGCTTCCTCCTCCAAATTGTCTCAGCTCCATAAACGTGCATAAAGATGGGATTTTCATCTTTTTATGTATATGTAAGCCAACTTGCTTTTAAAGACAGTTATGGTTATTAGTAGTAGAATGATAATTATAATAATCTATAACATTCATATTCATGATTAAGGCATTGGTTTTTATTTAGAAAATAATATCATGTGAGTAGTAATTTACTTTTCTAATTTGAAAAATGATATGTAATTTGTATATTATAAATTTTACATATTTTTGTGGTTCATTAGATTTTCTCTAAGTTCAAAGTCTTAAATCAATGTTTGTGTAATTTTGGGGGGAAATCCGCTGTAAGTTTTGGAGGATTTTTTAAAAATAAAGTTTAATAATATAAATTAGCTCAAGAATTTATCTGTTGCATACTTTAAAGACTTTCTAAAGGTCAAGTTATTATTGGTATATTCAGAAATATACTGTGTGCAACAGTGTTTGCACAGAATCTTTTTTTTTATTAAGTACAAACTTTATATGAACAAGTCATGTATTGGTATCTCCATTTTCCTCCTCCCCTTCCCCATTCCAATGAGAGCCCTCCTCAGTGGGATTGCTGGTATGTTCCATGGGTATTGAGGGCTATGTGTTGTGCTAATAGCAATCATTGGGGGAGAGAGTGCCTCCAGATATTCCCCCTTCCTGGCTCCTACAATTCCCCCCTCCCTGTTCCACAAAGTTTCCTGAGCCAAGGTGGGTGAGATTTAAGTCTACTTTAGTGTTATGCCCTTAGCAGCTTCCAGATTTCTGCTTAGAAACATTCTGAGCATCCTTGGTGTCTGTCTTCTTCACCCTGGTGCAGGTTGTCAGTCTCCCTGTGGAAGCAACACTCTTCCTCAGATGTCCACTTCCTCTGTGGTTTCCACAGCTGTGCTGTAGCTCATGTGCTAGTGGTGGTTTATCTCCTTCCAAGGAGTCAGCTGTTGTTTCTGGTCTTGTTAGTAAAATTAAGTTTTAGATGCTTCCTGGAAGATAACAGATTCTCCAGTGGAGAGTGAGATCAGCATAGATCAAATGGGATAAGCATTGCCTATTTGGCAAGGTTGTAATGTGTATAGTCTCTCTTTAGACCTATGGTTAGTGGAAGCTTCCCCTTGAAGTCCAGATTCCATGTCTCCATAGGAGTTTGCCTTGGATCCCACTTCCAGCTGTGGGTTCCTTGCAAATGAGTGGATCCCTTAGCCAATCAGAGAGCCCTTTATTATCTGCCCAGGTTGAGTGCCAAGATTGCATGTGTGTGTACTTTTTGTTATGCTGGTTGCCATCATATAGCAGTGTCCCCGGCTTTACCAAAACATCCTTCAACTATTTTCCCTGGCAGCTCATGTAGCAATTTCCAAAACTATAGGGCAATAGCTGGGTAATGGTAGTGGCTTCCTTCCAGATTCCAGTAAGGTCTCTGGTTCTTTTGAGTTTGCAGCCTGTGGTGTCTTCAACAAAAGGGTCTGATATTTTATGTTGGATAGAAACTGACTTCTGGTACCAGGAATTGCCGGCCAGTGTCAATTTTATTAGGGTTAAGCTTCATCCCACCCTCTTCTATATTGGAGAAAGGAGCCTTGAGGGTAGATGCCCAGTATAGGGATAGCTGGATCTGTTGGTAGCTGTATTTTCAGGAGCCTTCACAGTAATTTCTATAGTGGTCATGGAAGTTTGTATTCCTACCAGTATTGAAGGAGGGATAAGACAGTACCTGATAGTTGATTTGATTTGTATTTTCTTGGTTATTGAGGATATCAAACATTTTCTCCTGTGAGTATAGGGGATATGTCCTTCCTCCTTTGTGAAATCCCTATTCAGTTCACTGCCCAGTTTTTTGAGTGTTGTTTCTTTGTTTTCTTATTACTTAATTTTTTGAGTTCTTTATAGATTATAGTTATTAGGTTTCTATTTTTGGTGTAGCTGGTGAAGATTTTCTTCAAATTTGTTGGTGGTCTGTTGGCTTTGTGTATGGTATGTTCGTCTATACAGAAGCTTTTTAGCTTGATGAGATCTCACTGGTTGAGTGATTGTTAAATTTCCTGGGAATACTGGGGTAATATTTCAGAAGTCTTTCCCCACTCCTATATTGTAGAGTGTTCCCACTATTTCTTCAAGGGTTTGAAGGGTTTCAGGTCATATATTGTGGTCATTAATCCATCTGGAGTTGATTTTTGTGCATAGTGAGAGGAATGGGCAAACAATGAGTTGTTATTCCCAATTCCCCAAGGTCCCACCTCCCCATCCCCAATCAGCTGGACATCCTCCTCCGTGGTCCATCTGGATCAGTCCTTGTGGCAGGGGACCATGGATAGCCTAGAACTCAGTCCGGTTCTCCTGGCCCAAGTGTGTTGTTACTGAAGGGTGCTATGCCTCTGGATAGTCTCCCCCACCACGGCTCTCACAATTTTCTGCCCCCTCTTCCACTCAGTTCCCTGAGTCGTGGTGGGTGAGTATTAAGGGTGCTTTAATGTTATGAGTTTAGGGATCTTTGTGTTGAAAATTGTTGGTTTCTGTCACCCTGGCTTATCCTGTGTTGATTGAATGGCTGTGGCTGTGGGTCCCTTGTTTATCCTGTCATTCTCTGCAGGGTTCCATATGGATCCTCCATGATATGACTGTGGAGGCTCATCTCTTGCCAGGATCTCAGTTATCTGCCTACAGTTGTATGGTAGGATTAGATGGGCTACAGCTCTCACGCTTTATCCTGAAAAATACAAACACAATCTCCATCGGAGAGTGAGATTAATACAGGTTAATAAATAGACACAATTCTGGATTACCTAGATTCTACTTTTAGTAGCTTCCCCGTCAATCACTCCCATACTGCATCTTTTCTAGTGAGCCCAAGCATATGGGATCCGGTGCATATCGCCCTGAATCTCCACTTCCAGTCAAGGGTTCCCCCTCACTAAGTGGAATATTTGGCCGAAACTAAAAGCTGTTGATTGTCTCCCCCAGGCCCAGGTTTTTCCATTGCATAATTGCTTCTTTCTTGGTTCACTGTTCTCTCCCAGTAGGACATGTGGTCAGCCTACTCATGGCCGCAGTCGTCTCTTTTTACTCCAGCTGTTGTTGATCAGCTTCCCATGGCAGCTTATGCAGTGCCTTCCAGTACTGCATTAACTGGCATCTGGGGGCTGGTTACCATTCAGACCTTGAAGGGTCTCTTGATGCTGATCATTGGTATTCTGTGGTTTCTTCGACAACAGGGTTTGGCCTCAGGCCTGGGGAGGGCACTCAAGAGCTTTGACAGAATTCTGTCTTGTTGTTGGAACCTCATGAGTCACTTTGGTTAACAGGTCTGTGAGGGAAGGAACTGGTGGCTGGGACTAGGGGTTGTCAGACTGATCAAATATTCACAGGTTTAGACTAATTTCTAACTTTAACACATGCTGCCCAATATGATGCAGGGGATTATGTCAATTTTTCTGAATTTATAGAGACATGGTTTATGGTCTAATATATGATCTGTTTTGGAAAAATTCCATGGCTCCTGAGAAGAATGTGTAATCCATAGAATTGGGATGGAATGTTTTGTAGATATAAATTAAATCTAATCTATGCTGTTGCTAAGATCTATAATTTCCCTGTTGATTTTCAGTATGGATGATCTGTTTTTTGATGATATTGGAATGTTGAAATACCCATTGGTGATGTTAGGATTTATTTCTGTTTACTTTCTAATGCGTTTT
>PVHP010023800.1:0-27075 GCA_004024765.1 Zapus hudsonius | reverse complement strand
CTACTGCCAAGCTGTCAAGTTGTCTCTTTCCCAGGCATCATGGTCCTGTCACGAGCCTTGGCTTGGGGTTTTAGGTAAAGGGTTTTTGTTCTTGTTTTCTTTTTTTGCCTAGAACAGGTTAGATCAATTTGAATTTTCAATCTGACCTTCCCCTCACCCCTGATAACTTCCTGGTTCCTTGGTCACAGGCTGATTTATGAGCAAGAATAAAGAACAATGTGTCTATCGGAGCAGCGAGGGAAACCAGAAAACTTATTAGGGAACAAAAGGAGGGGATGGAAGGGAAGAAAGGGGGGGAGGCCCAAGCGAGGAGGGTCTCAGAACGCAGTGCCTGGGATCCAGGTGCAATTATCCAGTCACTGAAGATAGAAAACGTGGAAATCCATTTCATGAAAAAATCAATGTTTTAAACAATTTAAAGAGCTCTCATAATTCTCAATCACACTGCACTGTCCATGTTCAGAGCTCTGGTCACCTTTAGAGAGGAGGACTCCAATCATTTTCAGTCGTCCTTCTCTGGGAAGGCTCCAAGATCCCATTCTCTTTCAACTGGAAGCAATTTTAAACTATGGAATACAGCCATCACTTTAAATCATTTCTTCCTTCTGGCCTCTTGTCTCTAGGACCCCGTCTTTATCTTTGTTGAACTTTCAAAGCAGTAACCTTCCCAATTTCAAATAGAAAAATACTGAAATTCACAATTGCCAATTAACCCACAACAACAACCAGTTCTAGCTCTTGTTTTCTTACGTAAGTAAACAGAACTTTTTCTCAGCTTAACGGTAACCAAAGTATCAAGCTTTATTTGGGAAACCGGCTATCAGTGTTTTTATTCAGCGCATACAAAAAAAATAATGTAAAATTAATGAATAAGGATTTGATTATTTCTAACCCACAATTCCAGAAGGAATCCAATTTTATATTGAATTCTAGTCTCATTTACAAAGACCTTCCATAATTAAAATGCCTCAATCTTCTTCAAATTAGAAAAGCAAATTGTTACATATCATAAGTAGGCGCTTTCCTCTTTAATGACAGTCACTCCGTTGATTTATGACACCCATTATTTTATATCAAAGTACAATGAAATAGGCATTACCAAAGGTAATCTCCATAATGTCTGGAAAGGGATCAAAAAGCTCGGTGCAACAATGAACGCTGTATTTAAAATGCAAACCCCAAAGACATTATTATGGTTTTGATTTCTTACGGCCCAGCTTCGCCTGATCAGTTATATTAGCAGAGCTGCACAAAGGGTGTTTGTGTATAAAAGCCACTAAGAGAACAGACGGGAAAAATGAAATATAAAGTCAATTTTCATGCAGAAATTGTTATCAAAGGGATGATAAAGTAAAACTGTATAAACCGAAGAAAAAACAATTGCTGAAGAGAACTCTAACACAGAGCAAGCCCAATATGTCTGATTCTGGCTTTTAAGCCTTGGTCGTATTCAAATATGGAATAAAATGTTAAGATAATGTCTCACCAAATCCAACTAGGGCACCGTGGTGATGATTATTTAGAGGCTGTCTTCCAAAATCTCATTGTAAATGGGATTCTGCAGCAGCCAAGGTGTGCATGCCATGAAAGGGGACAAGCTTCCATGAAGCTCAGACTCCTGATTTTAATGCAGAGAAAAGTTAGGGGCTTTCAACACTCCTGCTTGATTCAATGTAGAATGGAATTACCAGACACCAAAGGGAGAAGAAATACAAACACACACATGCACACACACACACACCCCCCAAAACACGTACAAGTGCTAAGTTAATGTGGGGGAGCCTCTGTAGCCTTGCACTTTATTCTTCTGAAACAGAAAGAATACACCTTGATGCCCACTAGAACAAAAGCCCCCGCCTCACTGCTGTTTTCCAGGTGTTTTGTGGGCATAGAGGTGGCTCTTTGTATTTCTAAGATCTTTTGCTTGAGGCCTCAGAAATTAAGCAGAGAACAGCAGGGAAGGGGTTTACTGTTTAATCCTCTTGGTTGTAATTTTTTAATTAGCCATTAGGAAGATGAAGGCAGGTTCAGACAGGGATGAAAAGAAAGACTTGGAGAAACAGGGCTTTCTGTGAGGAGCCTTGAAAAGACCAGTCTCCAGAGAGTCTCAGCCGAGCAGGAACTCTCAGGCCACTTCCTCGGGTCCCTCAGACAAATCTACACCTAGCTGTTTGAAAGCTTGGGGTTTAACTGGATTTCCTAAAGATGTTATGCCTCGGGATCATATCCTTAAAAAGTAATTAAAAAAAAAGAAAACAGGGAAATTATGAGAAAAAGACAAAACCGCTGAAAGCACAGGTGTGGCTGATCACAGGGTCTCTGAGCCTCTGAATATGCCTCCACACATGGGGGGGGGCTGCTTACCAGAAGCCTCAATCTGTAGCTTATGACCTGATGAAGCTCAGTAGTACAGCAGAAAGTCGGAAGAATAGCAGCTGGAAAGGCAGAGAGGAAAATGATGCCTTAGATGCCAGAAGGTCAAGGGTATACACCTCCATAAACCAGAAGGTCAAGGGTACACACCTCCGTAAACCAGAAGGTCAAGGGTACACACCTCTGAAAACCAGAAGGTCAAGGGTACACACCTCTGAAAACCAGAAGGTCAAGGGTACACACCTCTGAAAACCAGAAGGTCAAGGGTACACACCTCTGTAAAGAGTAAGTCAAAACAAATGAGCTAACAGAAAGGCAGGACCACTGGAAACACTGAATAAAGACATATTCCCATAGTTACCTTTAAAGGCCTTCATAGCATCCTAATAAGTGACAGTTCTGTATATTAATATTTAAAAAGACCCAGTCCTGGAAGGTGGAGCAGAGGAGCTATATAACTTACATAGATTTTGAGTCTTGGGGTGATTTTCAGTCAGATACATGTGGTAAAAATACTGAAATGATAGCAACAGATAGATTCCAGCACTTAGAAAAACAGAAACCCAAGCCTTTAGTTTTTAGCATTTATATCTGCTCTTTCTGTATTTTCCATTTCAGCAATGGCACCATTCATCCAGTCCCTGAGGTGATCGTGAACTTGAACTTCATCCCCATCAAGTAGACAACGTGACACTTGTCTCTCATCTATTCTCCTGGCCCTGCCTCGACCATAGGTCCAGATTTTATCTCTTTCTTGGACAGTTGTTTTTGCTAGAGCATCTCACTGCCTCTCTTCCAGTTCTCACTCCATTTCAACCCAGAACCCATTGTATCTGGGATTTTTTTTTCTAAATATTCCACCTGATCACATAGTGACTGCAATTTAGCAAGCCTATGTGAGACCCAGGGATCATTTTTAAGTTTTATGAATTTTTCTAAATCAAAGGTAAATTTAAAGAAAATTTAAGAAATTAACCCTTTTACATTTATTCCCCAAATTCAACAACTGTCAACATTTTTCCAATATCTATCTGTTTTATTTTTTTTCTTCAGAAGATCTCCATGGTCCTTTTTTTTTCCTCGAGTATAATCCCAAGTATTATATTGATCCCAGTAATAATCAACTTAAGATTTGTTAATTATATAAGAGTGCTGTTACATTTGCTTTAAAAGTTTGGGTGGGAGATGTTTGGAATAGAGTTCAGTGGTAGAACACTTGCCTGAGAGTATTAGTCAGGGTCATTTAGAGAAACATAACGCTTAGAATTAATGTTTATTACAAAGGGGATTGATTAGATTGAGTCAGAGGAAGCAGACTGGGAAGTCCAGCAATGGCTGTCCACAGGCTGGAGACTGTAAGAATCCATAGCCGCTCAGTCCACAAGGCTGGATGCCTCAGTAGTCACAGTCTGGTGCTGAAGGCCTGGAGCATTCCTGGAGAGCCGCTGGTCTTCAGTCTGTATTGAAAGACCCAAGAAGCTGGGCTGCGGGATCTGGGAAGGATGAAACAAGAGGGTAAGTGTGTTCCCCAGCATGTGGCGACAGGCACCCCTTTCCCGTGACCTCCTTATGTATCAGCTGCCATTGGAAGGGTGCTCACCCTGGGGCAGGTCTTCCTCCCTCTATGAATCCTTCCTGCCAATGCCCTCACAGACTTGCCCATGACGGATGTCTCTTCCTTGATTCCTGATCCAATAAAGTTGACAACAGAAATTCACTGTCATACCTAGTATGTGCAGGTTTTGAGGTTGAGACTATGAATAGAAAAGGAATTCTGGATTTTCTAAAGACCAGTCAGGTATGAATTCTTATGCCATATAAGATATGGTTGAAAATCCCCAGCAAAGCACAAGAAATACCCAGTGATCTTGAGTCCATGCCCCACCCATGTCTTTGTTAGGACACACCCACCCAGCTTGATTTCTACACTTCAAGTTCTTGGTTAAGTTCATGCCATCTTCCATAGATCCCAGCACTGGCCTTCTTGTTCCCTCTGCCTGGAACACCCTTTTCTTCTCTGCTCAAGGCACTTTGTGAAGGCTTTCAGGTCCTCCAACCCAAGCCAAATCAAGTGTCTCTTGACTTCTACTCCATTCACTTTTTTTTCAGATTGGGGAGGGGACCCATTTCTGGTTCCTAGATTCACCAGCCAGAGCCAATGGTTTTAGGATTAAGCTTTCTCCACCTTCTTATGAGTAAATGGTCACACTCTGGAGGACAGTGAGGAGTAAGTGGTCACTCTCCACAGTACAGTGAGGTGACTAAGTGTACAGTAACCCAACATGTATGCTATACATAACCAGAAGAGGTAAATCAGAAGTAAAGAACAGAAGAGTAACAGGCAGGTGCTATTATGAGTAAAAAGAAGGACAAAATGAAAGAAAACCATAAACTGAGAACACCCCAAAAGAAAGATCATCATATGTGCCAAGTCTAACCACCCGCTAGGGATTAGTCACATTATTGTGTGGGAAGAAGGTAATGGGTACCACGAGGCTCGTGTGGTAAACAATCCCAGCTGCGGGTTTATAAGGGGATAGTTCTGGTCAACTTTCCAACATCTTGGGGTCTCTGTTGCAACTTAACCACTTCATGTGATGGCCTCCCAAGGTCTCCTTCAGGGAATCAGACTCCACTACATATTACTTGGTCTTAGTGGCTCCTGGAAACAGTGAAGCAAGATTCAGGAACCCTCTCAACCTCGCATCTTTCGTGCAAACAAAACCTGAGGAGCACAAAAATAGGTTTGATCACCTTATTCTCCAGTATGGTTAAGTTGCAACGGAGATCCCAAGATGTTGGAAATGCCAGGAGCACCTGATGTCTTCCATGGAATGCTGTCTTGGAGTGAAGCTGGTCCAAGAGAGAGGTTATGTGTACTGTAGACATCACAACTGGAGAGGGAGGGGCTACTGAGCCCTGGACCCCAGATGATTCTACACAAAGCCCCAGATGCTCCATGTGAAGCTTCAGTCTTGCTTTGGTTTGTCTTCCCTTGCTACAGCTCCACTGTTCCCTTCATTGTGCCCTGGGAATATTTAATCTGTGCTATTGAGCATTGCACATTGTACATTTGTTTTATTTATTTGTTTAATACTGGGGTCATAGTTCAGAGATTGTCTTTAGTGTCAGAGAGAATGTTGGACTTTTGAATAATGTTAAGACTCTCGGAGACTATGGGAATTTTGGAAGCCAGAATGAATCCATTTTGCATCTCAAGGTGGCCACAAGCCTATGGTCACCAGGGGTGAAACGTTGTGGCTCATGAATAATTGATCAGACCCACAACTTCTTGTCCCAGTCATTGGCTCCTTCCCTCACTGAGCTGTTGACCAAAGAGACCCATGAGGTCCCCAAAACAAGACAGGATTCTGTCAAAGCTCTTGAATACCCACCCTAGGCCTAAGGTAAGACCCTGTTGCTGAAGAAATCACAGAAAGCCATTGATCACCACTGTGAGACCCTGCAAGGTACAGAATGATAGCCAGCCCCCAGATGGTAGTTAGTGCAGAGCTGGAAGGCACTGCATAAACTGCCAGGGGAAATTGGTCAATGATAGTTGGGGAAGACAGAGACTACCGATACTGAACACACTTCCTTCTGGGAGAGAACAGCGAACCAAGAAGTGATCACTTGTGCCAAAGCCTAGGGGAGGTCGTCAACAGTTTTTAATTTGGCCAAGCAATCCACTCTGTGACAAGGAGCCCTTAACTGGAATTGGGACTCAGGGAGAAATACATTGGGAAAGAAAATCTTGGGCCCCCATAAAGAAATGCACTTTACAAGTGATTTACAAAGAGGCTACTCAAAGTAGAATCTAGCCAATCCAGAAATGTGTATCCCAGTTAACCTATACTGATCTCACTCTCTGATTGAGATTCTGTTTGTATTTTTCAGAATAGAGAGGCAGAGAGAGAGAGAGAGAGAGAGAGAGAGAGAGAGAGAGAGAGAGCGCTGTGGCCTTTCCAACCTTACCAAGGAGCCACAGGCCAATGGCTGACATCCCTGCAAGAGATGAGCCACCCCAAACCTACCGTGGTTAGGCTCCACATGAAACCCCACAGAGAGTGGTGGGATAAGCAAGAGACCTATAACCACAGGCAATCAGTCAACCCAGGATGAGCCACTGAGACAGACATCAATGTTTTTCAACACAACCTAAAGCAGAAGTACAAAGAGGCCACTAAGGTCTCAACGATAAAGCAGCCTTCATACTAACCCACCATGACTCAGGGAACTGAGTGGAAGAGGGCCAGAAATATTGTAAGAGCCATGGTGGGGAGAATGTCCAGAGACATGGCCCCCCTCAGTAACAGCATACAAAGGGGGTTGGAACTGGGTTGACTCCTAGGCTGTCCATAAACCCCTACCCCATGGACTGATCCAGTTTGCCCACGGAGGAGGATATCCAGCTGATTGGGGACAGGTAAGAGGGAATCAGGGAATTGGGGACATCAACACATTATTTGTTCATACAGTGTATCCAATTATGGATAATAAAGTTATAATAAAAAAGTAAAATGTCCTCTGTAGGCTCATGTGGTCCCCAAATGGTAACACAACTTAGTGATATTACAGAACTTTTAGGAGGTGGAGCTTGGCTGAAGGAAGTGCAGGAAGTGGCTCACTGAGAGGCAGGACTTGTGATTTTCTCACACAACCTCACTTTCTGTTCACCATCTCTCTCCCTGACTCTGGCTGAAATGAAGGGCTGGAGAGATGCTTCGTGGTTAAGACACTTGCCTGGATGCAGCTTACTAAGCCTGCTTCTTGCTCTGGCTCCAAGAAGCGATGCACTTCTGGGAACTATAAGATGAAAAACAAAACAAAATAAAACAAAAACCACCTTTCTTCTTTAAGCCACTTTCTGTCACCCATTCTGTCACAGCAAAGAATAAACTACTTAACACAGTATCGGCTACCGGACAGATGTCCCAACTAGGTCATTGCCCACTCTGATTGTTTACGGAGATCTAACTTGTTTATTCCTCATGGATATGAATAATCATAACTAGTATTTATCTAACTTTTATATGCTAGGTGTTAACTACAGGTAAATGGAAATACCACAAGCCTTCTAAACATGCAATCTTGTCTATGTTGCCTTCAAAACAACACTTATTACCATTATCATTTTACTATTGGAAAAATAAATCAAAGAGAAGCAAGTGAACTGCTTGGTACCTTACTACTCTAAAGCAGAGGCAGGGTTCAGCCTCAAATAAATGTCTTAGTAGGGGTCCCATACTGTCTGCCCACAGATAAGCCTCAGGAAACAGTCTCCTGCTCTCAGCTGCTTGAGTGGATTTCACTACCTTAATTAAGATCCTCTGAGAGAACACTTCTGGACTATGTCTGGGAGGACCTGTGTTTGACTGACCTTATCAAGGGTTCTAAGGACAGTGGTTCTAAGACAGAGAAATATTAAGCTGGGATGTTAATGATTTAAACTTCTGCAGAATTTGAAAAAGACCAAGTAAATGGTCACAGGAGTGGCCAGACTTCTGGCTCAGAAAAAAGCACAAAACCAAGCCTGAGTGGTTGGGTAACCACACAGCAACACTCCCATGACCTTCAGAAGTCCCACCAGGGCTTCGTGGTGTACCATCATGACTGCTTCTCAGGAGACATAGACAAGATCTACCTGACCTTGATCTGTGCCTAAGCCCGGCAGAGGCAGCAGAGCCAATGATCTTCCAACTCTGATAGATCTTAAAGGGAATTCCATGTTCCCAGTTAACCATCTGGAGACACAATGGGTACTTTGTGCAGAGAGAGAGAGAGAGAGAGAGAGAGAGAGAGAGAGAGAGAGAGAGAGAGAGAGAGAGAGAGAGAATATACTCATTGTCATGGTTTGATCCAGGTGTCCCCCACAAACAAATGAATGTGTTCTGATAGATCGATCCTCAGCTGATGGCAATTCAGGAATTAGAGCCTCATTAGAGCTGTGTTGTTGGGGGTGGGCTTATGGGGTTATAAGCCAGCTCCCCCTTGCCAGTATTTGGCCCACCTTCCTGTCTCTGTTTGCAGTGCTGTGGCAGAAGTGATGTCCAGCCCTCTGCTCATGCCATCGTTTTCCCTGCCAGGATGGAGTCTCCCCTCGAGTCCCTAAGCCAAATAAACCCATTCCTCCACAAGCCGCTTTGTTTGGGTTCTTTCTGTGCAGCAACTAGAAAGCTGACTGCAACACTCATCCAAGATTAGAAGCCATTGGCAGCAGAATCCAGAAGAAATAATACAGAGCATCTTCCCAGTCTCTTCCAGGTAACACAGAGTTGGAGAAGTTTACATTTGATCTTTTCAGGGAGGTATCCAACATTCAATAAATCAGCAGACGATTGATTTTTCATCCCTCCTCAAGCGATACAGCTCAAGGAGAGCTGCCTGTCTGGCAGGTGGGACCCCATCTTAGAAGCAACTAAGCTTTACAGAAGACTTCAATTGCTGGGTCTACAATAAAAGAAACCTTATCAATCTCCTGTCTCTGGAATCTGTTCAGATTATGACAATCTACAAACATGTACTGCCTTTTAATGGCAACTGTTTGACTTGTATGTCTTGATTATTCTTTTCCTCTGACCAATGGGTTTTCTGACTTTCTTTTCCTTTCTATTACTCATGAGAATCTTTTCTCTGAAAGATCTCCTTGGAACCGCTTGAAGCCAAAACTAGCAGACACTCATATGGTCATCTTGGAGGGAATCTTTATGATGACATGACACCCATGGACTTTAACAGCTATAACATGCTCCTCACATATTCTCTCCAAGAAGATCCCTTCTTCCTCTCCTCTAATTCCCACCAGCAATATCTGCTTCCAGGAATGGTGAACACATAGAATTTTGATGGAGAAATGAAAAGCATTGGTTTATATCAGTGCAATTAAAAAAGTACTACATTTCTGCCCATTAAAATTCCACTTCAAAAACACAATGTTTGGGGAAGTGGCTAGAAAAGAATTTTCTTAGGAAACACTCTTAAAAATAAAACTGCAGGTAAATGGGAATTACCACAAGCAGTAATTTTTCACACAAATCTTTGGGCTCCTCCCCTTCCTCTGCTCAAGCACGTCCACCCTTAGGAGGAAATGGAAGCTTCCCCAATCTGTGGGTAAAGTTGCCTCTGCCTTGATAAGCCTGGGGCTGCACACACCTCCACTGAATCATCGCTGATTTTTATTCTCACTGATGCACATAACAACAAACAGAGTCCTTGTTTCTTGGATCTCGTTGACAAGGCAGGAGGTAGAGGAGCTGCTTGAATACCTAAAGCTGAGGATTATAGCAGAGATGGTCAGTGCCATTACTGCTGGGGTTAGTTAATGGAAGAAGTGTTGTAGATGAAAAGTACCACTTGTCAAGATTACAAAGATTAAGGACAGCAAAATCCAATCACAGTTCTTTCTGTTACTCCATTCCCTCTTCCTCTTCCTCTTCCTATTCGTCACTGACTTTCCTTCCCACAAGGAATTCAACTTTGCCCCTTTTATTTTAACTCCTTGTCAGGCTCAGAGTATGTAAGATGTATTTGCTTATGAAGGTTTTTGCACCTACAAGGAAACTTTTGAACACTGAAGAGAGAATTAAAAACGACACTACAAATATGTAAAGACCTCAGTGCTCATGCATTGTGAAAGTGGATATACTCCCAAAAGCAAGATGCACAGTCGATGCAATCCCCATCAGGATTTCAATGCCATTCGTCACAGTAATAGAAAAGAAAAAACTTAAAATTCATATGGAAGTACAAAAGACCAAAGACAGCCAAAGAATTCTGAACAAAGAAACCAATGCCAGAGGCATCCCTATACCTGACTTCACGTTCTACTACATAACCAGAGCCACAGTAACAAAAATAAAAGGATACTGGCACAAAATGTAGATCACTAGAAAAGGAAAGAAAGCCTAAATATAAACATGTACAACTACAGCTATGTGATTTTTGGCAAAAATGCCAAAATATACATTGGGAAAAAAATCCTCTTCAACAAGTGGTGCTGTGGAAACGGGATTTCCACATGTAGAAGAATGAAACTAGATTCCTAGCGCTTACCTTAACTTAAGATTAACTCCAAATGGGTCGAAGATTTTAAACTATGAAATGGTCAGGGATAAAAGCAGGGGAAACCCTTGAAAACATAGGCATGGGTAGGAACTTCTTGAATAGGATTCCAGTGGCTCAGGACATAGAGCCAGCAGTTCACAAATGGAAACTCGTGAAATTATAAACCTCCTGCACAGCCAAACAGTTCATTGAGTGAAGAGATGGCCAACAAAATGGGCCAAAACATTTTATGTAGTCATACGTCCTGCAGGATTACTATCTAGAATATACAAAGAACTAAAAAAAAAAACTCAAAAAAGACGAAGAACAGCAAAATTTAATAACCACACTGTACCACCCAGTCAGTAGATTAGCTAATGAACCAAGCTAACAGCTCTCAAAATTTGAAATGCAAAGGGCCAACAAATATGAAAAATGTTCAATCTCATGAACCATTAGGGAGATGCAAAGCAAAACTATTTGGGGATCTAATCTCACCTGGGTCATAGTGTTAGTCCTCAGAGAACAATAAATGATGACAAGGATGTGCAGACGTTACTTTGCACACTCGCCAAGTCATGATGGAAGTTAGTATGGTGGTTCTTCAATAAAAGCTAAATCAGAACTCCTATATGGCCCGGCTATACCATTTTTGGGTATTTGACCAAAGAACTCCAAGTCAACATACCACAGAGATGCGTGCACATCAATGTTTATAGATAGATAGATATAGATATAGATATAGATATAGATATAGATATAGATATAGATATAGATATAGATATAGATATAGATATAGATATAGATATAGATATAGATATAGATATAGATATAGATATAGATATAGATATAGATATAGATATATACCAAACAAGGTGTCCATGAGCAGAGGGATCAATAAGGAAATTGTGGTATATATACACAAGGGATTTTTTTTCAGCCATAAAGAAAATTGAAGCTATATTGTTTCTGCAGGAAAATGGATGTAACTGGGGATAATCATGTTAAATGAATTACATTAGTCTCACAGTCCCAGAAAGATAGATGTCACATGTTTTCCCTCCTATGTGTTATTTAGACTTCTATGGATATGTAAAATCACATCGGTAGAGATGAAGTAGAAGCAAACTGTCGAGGAGAACAAAGAGGACTGATGGGAGAGGAAAGCAGGAGGAAGAGGAAGGGTAGCAGAACGGGGTGATATATTCAAAGTATATTATATACTTGTATGAAAGTGTCGGTTGTAGCCCAGTGCTGCATACAACAAAAAGAGCAAACAAGGAAATCAGAAGTAAAGCAGAACAATAAACTTACAGGTTCATGAAGCTGAAGGGTGGGGAGGATAGGGGCATAAACAAGTACTCTCTCTAAAGGACGCCAATAGCTCAGAAAATAATACCAAGAACTGATGAGTGGGACTTCATGAAACTGGAAAGCATCTGCACAAGAAAGGAAACTATTCATTGAGTGAAGAGACAACAGCCTACTGAACAGGCAGGAAGAGAGGGGTTTCCTCATGCTCAACAGTCTAGACTTGCATGAAGATGGTCTCTGAAAAGCAGAACCATAAGCAATCAATGCATGCAGTGCAGTGAACATTGGAAAAGAGAAAAGCTAACGCAGGGAGCAAAGCTTACAAAAGAGATACGGAGTCCCAGTTATTTGGGTTGGTTGAATAAATATTCCATCCCAAATGACAAAAGAAGTCTTTGTGGTTTGCCAGCCATATCTGTGTATCGGTTCTTCACTGATGTACTTTACAATAAACGTGAGCCTACTCATAAAATCGAGAGAAAGGTGTGGTCAACGAGTCTTTTCAGATCTTTAAAGTAGACTTGGGACATGGCAGATAATGCTAACACCTGTCTTCTTCAAAGCAGCCCCCAAGATCCCACCATTTTGTCTTCACTCTGGCTGATCTCTCTCTATTCTCTCTCTTTCTCTTTCCCCCTTTCTCTCTATCCCTGTAAAGTAAAGGAGCTTAACTATCTTCTTTAAGTTCTACAGTGGTGGAACTTTAAGAAAAGGCAGATCAGAAATCAAAGATGGCATCTCGCAGCAGCCCGAGCCTCTGTTGTTCTGTAAAAGGTTAGGTGTTTTGAAGCAGTCTGTAAATGTTTCATGATATGGGTATTTCTATAAGTACAATGGCCCAGCAAGTAGCAAACACTTGTTCGTATGCTGGTATACTGAGGGGGTGCTGATCCCCTTTCCACAGCAGATCCGGGTTTGCCTCTCAGCCTGAAGCATCTCCTTTTAAGTCCTTACTTCAGAATACTGATGAGGCCAAATGGCAACTCTATTCAATGAAGACATGCATTTTCCTTGAATCAGATCAGTAGAGAATGCCAGCAATCATCCATTATGGCGTGAGGAAAGCCAACTTTTACATGAAAGTTTACAGAGCCTACAGCATCAACTGAAGACTCTCTTTTGTGGCTTTCCTTTTCGTGTATTTATTTGTCAGATTTTTATAAGAACATTATTGCTTTAAGAAAAAAAATTAAAGCCTGAGAAATTACTCTCAGCCTAACGAGTTCTTTTCACTGACTTCAGACATCATTAGGGGAGGCTATAGCCTAGGGCTGTGCGTGAACTTTTTCTTCTAACTGTACACTTTATGTATAATTTAGCTTTCTTGCCTAAATTATTCAAGCAAATAGTGAGTGAAAATAATGGAGTTCACTGAAACCTTCCAGAGTATTAAAATAAAACAGTTTTTTATGTTGGTTTGAATTTTTAAGCTTTTTAATCATGGATTTCAAATGGAATACACATGTCTGGCTTTTTCCTCACTTGTCCCCTGTGTCTTTTTCAGAAGGAGAGAAGAAAGGAAATGAACCCCGGTAAATAATTCATTAATTAATCACTAGTTCTGATAATGGTCCAAAGTTGAAGGAACAGTATCTGGAGGTGTGGTGACTAGTAGCCGAAGATGCGGTCAGCCCGCGTTTTCAAAGGTAGATGCCTGCCTTTCCTGTGGCTTGTGACCAGGGAAAAGATAAATTGAATGGTCTCATTGAAAAGGAGAGTTAAATTACACTTGTGGGCTCTGTGCTGAAATCACCTCAAATTCCGTTTCTAAAGAACTTAACACATGTCCTACATAGGAATGATTCATTTTTGGTGCACACATTCTGAAAACCCAATCATTTGGAAGTCATTGGATCAACAGGATTTTTCTGGCATGTTTAATATGTTTCCCAAACCTGGGAATGTGGCCCAAGTTTAGGAATGCAAACAGGATTCGGTTATTCCCAAAGAGTATCTTATTCCGATGAGAGATCAGAAATAGCATCCCCTTGCACTGAATAAAAGGCTCTGGCTGCCTGGGGTGTGGAAGGGAAGTCACTGATAAGTTGCAGGCATTTGGACCCTGGTTGAATGAGCAAGCAAACCTGGAGATGAATGTGTGGAAAGGGCCACTAACTAAAGCTTTTTCTAAGGGCAAGAGAATGACCCCTGGAATAACAGACCTATAAGTTTAACTTATTGATTGAATTAAATACAGGAAAGACTGATCACAAAATCAATTTCAGCACATAGGCTAGACAGGATATTAGGTACTGGGCACTAGCATATTATAAAGACTATTGAAGGCTCCCCCACACCCCTTATCTTCCCTTCAAGAGTATAAAATGCCATAAACTAAGGAGAATTGAAAATGCAACCTATATTGGTTTTAATAATATGCTTGATTCTCTCCAATATGACATTTTAAACAATTATCTGGAAAAATTATATTCAGCAACTCAATTATATTATTTTAAGCATTGCTAAGAACTCATGAGACTAAATTCATATCTGAGCTTTACTACGGAAGAATTGTAAGCATGTTACTTAACTCTTGAGAGAACTGCATATCTGATTAGTAATATGAGAAAGTTGGGCATAATTATCTCTGAGAGCTGAGATATTATTCACCTAGAAATGTCATTTACTGCATGTGTTTGCATAAAGAACATGTTACTTTGCGCTCTAAAACTCAATTTTCTTATCCAGAAAGTAAGATGATGCTACTCTGTCTCAGGTGTGCAGATAACAATAGGAAAGGCCTCTGACAGGACCCGGCACCCAGTAGTGGCTTTGCAGCCCAGACCACCCTCTGCTCCTCCACAGTCTTCAATGCCAGGTCTTCTTCAACCAGCTGACCTTAGATAAATCTGCCAGCCCAGCTGCAGTAAGCAGACATCCCTCATTGGTCTAAACAGTCTGAATGAACCAACCTTATCATTAGTGGACTGTCTCCTATCTCTGCATACATGCCCACACAACCACATGCATAAAAGATAATGGATTTCTTTAAGCATTTTCACGACGACACCCGCCCTCTTGACACTTTCTTGGAAGAGTCTTCTCTACTATGTATATTACCTCACATCTACTTTTAAAGTAATTTGCCATCACATGAATGGAACTCTCCCATCTCTTAACCCAGCCTTTGTGTCTCCTGGCTTTTCAGTCACTGTGAATGCACATCTTTTCTCAAATCAAAAATGTCAACATCCAGGCTGGAGAGATAGCTCAGTGGTTAAGGCATTTGCCTCTAGTGCTTAAGGCCCTGGGTTCAATTCCCCAGGACCCACATAAGCCAGACCCACAAAGTGGTGGCCCTGGTGTGCCCTCTCTTTCTCTCTGTCTCTCTCTCTGTGTCTCTTTCTCTGTATCTCTGCTTGAAAATGAATAAATACAATATTAAAGAAATATAAAAATGTCAGCATCCTTCAGGTACATATCTAGTGGGTGAACAGCTGGATCATATGGTGATCTTACTTTTATTGTTTTCTGAGGGTCCTTCTCACTTACTTCCAGAGTGGCTGGACAAGTGTGACAAGGCCACCAGCGGTGGATAATAAGCCTTCCCTTTATATTGCCACCAGACCTTGTTCTTTTGTGTTCTCCTGATGACAACCATCCTGACTAGGGTGAGATGGAATCTTTATATCCAAAGTAATTAAGGTCAACATACAGTAGACATACTTCTCACATCCATGTTTATTACAGTACTATTCATAATAGCTAATTTTAGAAGCACATTAGGTACTCATTAACCAATGAATAGATAAAGAAAATATGACACAGTAAACAATGGGGCATTATTCATCCATCAGAAAGAATGAAATGTCTTTTTTAGGAACATGGGTGGAACTGGATAGCATCCTATTAAGTAAAATAGGCCAGACTTACATTCCTCTTCTATGCAGAATAAAGACTTGAGAAACAAGACATGGATGCAGAAGGGAGTCTGCTTGGGAAGAGGGAACGGACGAGCAGGAGGGAAGGAGGGAGATAAGACGGCCGAAAAAGGCATGGATGTAACCAAAGTACTCTAATTACATGTTCATGATGACGTTTAATGAAATCCATTATTTTTATGCATGTGTTTCTGTGTGCGCTGGTACATGTACACATGTGCACATGCGTGTAGAAGCCAGAGAACAACCTTGGGTGTCAGTAACCCCGGCCACCCTTTTTTCTTTTTTGTTTGAGACAGATACTCGTGCTGGTCTGGAGCTTACCAATCTGGCTGGACTGAATGAACAGTGAGCTCCAGGGATCAGCCTGTCTCCATCTCCCCAGCACTGGGATTTCAAGCCTGTGTCACTATGTCCAACATTTAAATGTACATATATATATATATATATATATATATATATATGTATGTATATATACATATATATATATTTGAGAAAAAAAGGCAGATAGAGAATAGCACACAGGACCTCTAGCCACTGCAGATGAACTCCAGATGCTTGCACCACCATGTGCATCTGGCTTTATGTGGGTACTGGGGTGTTGAGCCCTGGCCCTTAGGTTTTGTAGGCAAATGCCTTAACCACTGAATAATCTCTCCAGCCCAATGTTCAACATTTTTATGTAGGTTCTAGAGAAAAAAATCTCGGGTCCTTAGGCTTGTTTCAAGCACTTTACCAAATGAACTATTTCTCTAAAATAAAAACAAGTATTTTAAATGAGCCTATATGGTTCAGTAGCATGTTAAAAATTTAATAAGCACCATATCTCTTCCTTCTCACTAAATTTCCCACTCATCAGTGGATCAACTGGCTCTGAATCTAAAATACATCCTGATCTGACTATCTTTCCAACCCCTTACCCCAAGTTCCTATTCTTCCATTCACCAGGTGAACCTACATTGATGTCCAAAGTCCTGATTTTCTCTCAGTGGCTCTTCGAGGCAGCCTGAATGATCTTCTTAAAACACAAAGGTTTTCTGCTCTTCTGCTAAAGCACTCCACTGCTTCCTTTGTATTTAGGACACAACTCTGCAAATCTCTTGTCATGGACAACAGAATCTTACAAGATCTGTCCTGCATCTACTTCTCCACTTAAACTTATATCCCTGTCCATTTCTGGCTGATTTCCAGCTCACAGCTCTTATGATTCTTACAGTTTGACACTAATCTAAGAGGGAGCAAGGACAGATAAGCTGGGATCCAAGGCCAACTGTCTCTTCTGAGTCTGTAAAATTGACTAAAACATCATGTCTCATATTATCACTTCAAATTTCTATGAAACTCCAAGATCTGCAACTTCTGTTTTCACCCGCTCTTGTCCCCAGCTTTCTGCTGACACTGAATTTTTTTATGTTACTTGGATCCCTCTTCCTTTGGATGTTTTCCAAGTTGTCCTGATTGAACTCAGTCCTCATGACCCTCTGTGCACACCACCAAATGTAATAACATAACATCGTGTGTGTGTGTGTGTGTTTGTGTGTGTGTGTGTGTTGTGAGTGTGTGTGTGTGATGACCCAATGTGTGTTTAATTAGGATTTATTTTAGCAACACAAGTAAGGAGCTATTTACAGAAGCATGGGAAACTTACAGGACTATACTACAGATGATAATGTACCCTTCCCCCAGCGGTCAAATCACTAACTGCCTATAGGTTCTGGGTGGGGGGTGTTGAGCTCTTCCCACCTCCATGATAAATGTCACTCAGCCTAGCTCATGTAGGTCTTGTGTAGGTTATTCCATCTGCTGAAGGTGCCAGAGTGCAATAACCATGCTGTCTGTCTTCTTACCCACTGATCAATGTTTCTCCCTGTCTTACCCTCCTGCTTCCTCTCTGCTTTTGCTATGGCCCTTAGGAAACATTGTATAACTGAACTAAATCAAGTGGAGTCAGGAAAAGAAATACAGTAATGAGCACAGTGTGTAGAAGACCAAGATTTTTAAAAAGACACGGTGTTTAGCAGTTCTGTAGTGGTGTTAAAAATCTATTCCTAGAGTGTTTATTTTGCCCATTTTAAAGTTCCCTTTTTTATTTCTTAGTATTTTATTTTATTTTACAATTCTTTATTTGAGAGAGAAGAGGAGAGTGAGTGTTCCATGTTTTAAGAGATATATCAAGTCGCTTTGGAGTGACAAATTTTCTCCCTCCTTCTTATGGGAATCTAAGTTCTATATGCTGCTTTTTCTTTTACTTAACATAACACTGTCATTTTATTAAGTCATTAAATATTCTTTTACAATATGGTTTAAATGACTGAGTGTGTTCTAGCATAAAGCTGTACACAAAGTACTTAACCAATTTCCATTGCAAAAAAATTATTCAAATTATTTCCTACTTTTCAATTTATACAAAATGTGGATTGGAGGGTATAAATACTTGCCTATATATCACGTCAAATATAAATGTAAAGGGATGGATACAAATATTATGATGGTTACCAATACATACAGGAAAATATTCTGCAAATCCCAAGAAATGCAAGAATTATTGTCAGTAGTGACCATCATTGTTGTTGCTGCAGTTTGTGGTGTTAGGGATTGGATTCCAGGCCTGGACACCCTCAGAAGTTCTCCATCAATAAATCACATCCCCAGCTGTAATGCTATTATTTACAGTCCTTCTTAAAATTGCCAGTTTTGTTCACCAAAACAATGGATATCATGGAATATTTTTTAAATAACAGCTTTATTGAAATCACTGCCAAAAATCTGCTCCTTTAAAATGACTATTAAATTTTAATTCATCCACAGGGCTGCCTCTAACCTCAGAACATTTTTATCATCACTTAAAAAAAAACCCTGTACCCATTGAAAATCATTGCCTTCACTGAACCCTCTCTCCCTGCCCCCTGAGTCAGCCACTCCACTCATTTCTTTCTATGTTGATGCTCTATGCGAATGTAAACTGTGCAGTATGGGATAAGTGAATATGTGGATGAAGTATTCATAGTTCTTTTATGATACTCAGGGAAGCTCTCCGGGTTTTGCCTCAAACAGACCCAAATTATCCTGTAGGTTTGTTCATAGGCAATTATTACTATGGATATTATTTCTATGGATATAATTACTATGGATATTATCACTATGGATATTATTATTACTATGGATATTATTACTATGATATTATTACTATGGATATTATTACTATGATATTATTACTATGGGTATTATTACTATGATATTATTACTATGGATATAATTGTGTTGCATATTTTCTATTATAAATACAATTTAAATTATTAATGAATATATAGTTGAACTTATTTGTTTTTGTTAGGTACTTCAATAGTCCACAAATAATGCTACATCTTACGTTGTATTCTATTAAAGTAAATTTAGTCTTTATCATCACTTTCATTTCTCAGAATTTCTAGAACAATATCGAATATCAGTGGCAACAGAAGGGCTTCTCCCCTGGCAATTTTACAAGAATGCCTTTCCCATTGTATTCTCATAAGTAGTATTGTCTCTTGTTTTCTGTTCAATTTTATATATTAAATTACAGAAATTTTCCTATTTTTGTAATTTCTTAAGAACTCATCCTTCCTAAGAAATCATTAACAAATATTTAATTTTAGCAACTGCGTTCATGACCTCTAGGGATTGCCATCTTATTTTTTTCTTCCTTGTACAATTACATTAGTTGATTTCCTATACTAAAATAGTTTTAAATTTGGCTAGTATGTTCTATTTGTAGCAAACCACTCGCTAATACACTATTAGATTCGATTTGCCAGTTTTATTTTTTTTACTTTTTAAAAAATATTTTATTTATTCATTTTTCAAGCAGAGAGAGAGAAAGAGAGAGACAGAGAGAGAGAGAGAGAGAGAGAGAGAGAGAGAGCGCACCAGGGCCACCACCTTATGGGTCTGGCATATGTGGGTCCTGGGGAATTGAACCCAGGGCCATAGGCACTGGAGACAAGTGCCTTAACCACTGAGCCATATCTCCAGCCCCAGAGTTTTATTTTGAATCATTACGTCTCACTATTATGAGTAAAATTGATGTGTAGCTTTCTTCTCATGCCATTTCCATGTTAAGTTTTGATGTCGGGCATGTGGCAGCCTTGAAAGTAATGGGCTTTCTTTCTTTGCTTTAGAACACGTGGGAGTTTTCATTAAATGTTTGAAAAAAAATCACTTACAAAAATATTCTGGGCTGAAGTCTCTTTGAAAATTAGGTACTTGATAGCATTTTGGATTTATGCCTTATTTATGGCTCTGTTTTGATTTACTACTTTTCTTGAGTCGGTTTTGGTTATTTGTGTTTTCTTAGAATCAGAAGGACCATGGGATAGTCTCACTCCAGGAACGAAAACAATTTACCCATAAAATTTCTCTTTCGGTATACTCCAGCACAGCATGAATCAACTGTACTTGTTTCAATATAGATTTAATCTGGACAAACTATGCGTTGATGAGGAAAGCACCTTATAACGTGGCTGTGCATCTTCAATGTCTCTGATCCTGGTTTAATGTTCTTCAGGGTAGCTTCATAAAGAAAACTGATCTGGGACACTCAGCAAGTGCAAGGACTAAGCAGCCATCAAACCCTAAATAGTGCGTGGCTAACCAAGGAACAGTACACTCTCTATTAAGAAGAAATCGTTGTGAAGCATAAGGGGAGGGAAGCAGCACAGAGACACTGAACACTTGTCTGGCTTAGCTTAAATTAGCTTTACCACATCCTAGCACAATCCACCTTTCTAGAGAGTTACCCAAATAAAATATTAAAGGGTCTAGTGAACTTCTGACAAGGACAAATGTGCCAAAACCAAGTATGGCTCTAGGCAACAAGGAAAAAATGAAAATGATTAACTATATTTTCTCACATGGCCTAGAATATTTATTGGAGGAAAAAATAAGAATGCACAAAATATATCTTAATACAATAAAGCCAACAAATCTACAGCCAACATTATAGTCAAAAGGCAAAACTGAGATCATTTTCTCTAAAGTCTGTAATGAGATGATGGTCTCTACCCTTTCCACTCTTGTCAAATATAGATTTTGAAGTCTTGCCTTGAATAAGACAAGATATAAAGGCTATTAAAGTCAAACTATTCCTATTTGCAGAGGATAAGATTCTATAATTAAATGATTTCACAGACTCCATCAGAAAATTTTAGGTCTGATAAATACTTTCAATAAAGTTAGTGGATACAAAATCAATATACAACAACCAGTAGCTTTTATTTGCATCAATTACAAACTTGCTGAGAAAAAAAATTAAGAAAACATCCCATTCACAATAGCTACCAAAGGAATCTAGGAATAAGGTTAACCAAGGAGATAAAAGACCAATGGCAGTCTTCACAGAACTTGAAAAAAATGTTAAAATTTGTATGGAAACACAAAAGACCACAGATAGCCAAAGCAATTATAGACAGAAGTAAGGCATCTGAGTCTGAGGCTCTGGCACAGTGGGTAAAAGCACTTGTTCAACCTGCATAAGGGCCTTGAGGCTTCCCAAGTTCAATTCCCTTGTATCCATATAAACAGCTGGGTAAGGCTGTGCATATCTGTTATCCCAGTCCTGTGTGGGACAGAGAATCACTGGGGCTCACTGTCTGAAAATAATAGCAGCTCAGGGTTGGGTGAGAGACTCAGTCAAGTAGACATTCAGATGAGTGAAATAGGAAGGGTACCTGAGTTCTCGGATCTCTGCACATATATACATGTGGTGCACACATCTACACAAACACATAAATATACCACACATCACATCGCACACCATAGCACACATACTCTATATACAAACACAACCACAATAGCAACAAAAATCTGGAGGCATCAGAGTAATGACTTCAAACTATACTCCAGAGCCAAAGTGATAAGGACAGCCAGGTAGTGACAAAGACATGCAGGAAAATGGGACGTGATAGAAAACCCGGAGATAAACCCACATAGAAATGGACACTTAATTTTGGACAAAGGTGTTAAGAATAATGATGCTTATAAAACTTGATATTCACCTGCAGAAAAATGAGAGTAGATCCATATCTCCCACCCTGCACAAAAAAATCAATTCAAATGAGACAAAGGACTTTAAGTTAAAAACAGAAATGATAAACTCAATAAAGAAAAAATAGGGAAAACATTTGTAATCAACAAATGCCTCAATATACCCCCAGTAACACAAGAATCATCCCCAAGAATTGACAAATAAGATTATATGAAATTAAAAAGCTGCACAGAACAAACTATCACCAAGAGTAAACAGGCCACCTATAGAATGGGAGAAAATATTTTCCAGCTATATCTTTGGCAAGGGGATTAATAGTAGACTTTATTTAAAAAAAAACTGTAAAACTTAAACACTAAAGCATTTGTCATCAACAAATGGGCCAATGAACTGAACTCAAAAGAGGAACAAATGGCCAATAAATAGTTTTACAAGTGTTCAACATCATTTGCCATCAAATAAATGCAAATTAAAAATACTGTGAAATTCCATCTCACCTTATAGTCAGTTAGGTTAAGCTTCAAGAAAACAAATGACAACGAATAATGGTGAACTTATGGGGAAAAAGAGCCCTTATTCACCATTAACATGAGGGTAATGGATGAAGATAATATGTAAATCTATGTAGAGGTTTCTCAACAAACTGAAAATACATCTACCAAATGTTTCAACTATGCCACTATGCATATACCCAAAGTGATACCTGCATGTCCATGTGTATTACAGCTCTTTTTAAAAGATCCAGGAAATGGAATCAGATAAAATGACCACAAACATATGAGGATATAATGAAAATATTATACATAGGCACAATGGAATTTTATTCAGCTATTAATTAAATTATGAAAATTGCATAAAATAGATGTAACTAGAAAATGTTTTATTAAATGGGTGCAGCGGTCACTTTCTTTTGCTGGGAAAGACACCTGATCAGAAGCAGCTTATGGAAGGAAAGGGTTTATTTCAATTCATAGTTTTGAAGAGAAGTTTCATCATGGTGGGGAAAACATGGTACCCCTGAGAAGTTGGCACACATGGTCACATATCAGCAGGGAGGAAGTGAAGAGAGTGAGGGAGTTAGCCCTAGCAAGCTGGGCTAGACTCTAAAATTCAAAGGCCTCCCCTAGTGACCCACCTCCTCCAGCAAGGATGCACCTCCTGAAAGAGAGTAAGAATATGATCAAAGTACATTATATAGTAGCTCCATAAGCTAGAGGTTGTGTTTGCGGCTTCATCACAAACACATGAGGCTAACATTTTACATTTCAACCAGAACAGTGAGGAAGCCCAGAGTCAGAAAGACAAATACCACATGTTCTCTCTCATATGTGGATGCTTGTTGCTAATTTTCTAATATGTGCATTTATGTAGGAGCAAATGTGTGCAAGGCTCAGAAATTAGAAAGGGGCCCATGACAGAGAGAAAGATGGGGTGGAGAGGCTCTAAGGAAGTAATGTAGGAAGGGAAACAGAGCAACAGACCACGTGAGATATGAAAAGGAAAGAATTAGATGAAAGACACACCGAGGAAAGAGAAGACAAGGAAATAGGAAGGGGACAGGAACTGCATCTGAACTGGGCACGTACATGGTTCTTAATACTGTCTCTCTCCTCAGTTCATCTTTACCCAACATTTACATTGTGTCAGATATTATAAAATGTTTAAAAAATTAAAATATTTGGGAAAAATCTGTTCTTCAGTCTCACTCAGAAATTCCTTCAAAGCACAGCAACTTGCTCATCTGGGTGGATTGCTTCGCTCAGACACTCTTCCTGGTCCTTTCCTGACCTCAGAACCTCAGGGTTTTGAAGGTTCAGATCTGCACTTGATCTGATTCAGTCCAGAAGTCAGTCTGCTGCTGTCTCTTGAGGACATTTTCTTTATAAAGGAAGAAAACCAAACACAGGGTTGTAGGCCACAGAGGGAAGCAGGAGGGGAGGCTGAGGCATCTCTCTGGGATCCATAGTAACCAGTGAGATCATCTGTACCTGTTATTTAGACCCTCAAATTGCCTCAGTTCCCACATTTTTCAAATTGAAAAGGTCGCATTTCACAGGAGAAATTTGAGGACTTGGTTTACAATTATTCACTTAAATGCTATTGTAGAGACTCAATGTGGTGTTTTGGCCAAGAATAGGGTCCACACTCTGTATTTCTAAGACAAGAAAGGACCTGAAGGTACTCCTTTCATGTGCTTATGCAAGAGCCTTGAATCCTCCCTAACCTTCTAACCTTCTCCTAGAGTTCAATTGACCAGAAAAACACTTGAGTTTATCAACAAGTGCAAACTTGCAGGTTTTGTAGGTAAGCATTCCCACAAAGTGTCTGGAAGCCTTTATTCCTTATTAGGGCCTTATTTGCTCTGAGAAGTTCCAGGGTTCATGAGGGATGAGTGACAGGTTCCTCCTACGTAGGTTCCTAAGGGGATAGGTAGAAACACAGATAATGGAAGAGTAGCAACGTCTGATTCTTGGCCCTCATCTTGGTGACCTGGAATAGAGCTCCTTTTTGCAAGGGGGAAGGTTTTTTTAAAGCCCTTATCTTGCAATCAATGACAGAGATAAAGAAAAGGAGGTGTCCCAGCCACCAGGCAGTGAATGGAGATACCTCACTGAATCCAACCCTCTCCCAGCACTCCCTTCACAACTGTGCCCAGGGTCTACCTCCAGACTGTCAAGAAGGACCCAAGAGAAGACCCCTTCTACATGGGGTTACCCAGGAGTCTGGACTTCTCTCAGAGTGTTTTTTTTTAAATTTATTTTCCCATGTGTGGTGGGGAGTTGCCCACACCAGGATCTCTTGCAAATGAGTGCTCCTCTAGTTTTACATGGATGGCTTGGGAATTGAATCTGGGGCCAGCAAGCTTTGCAAGGAAGCACCTTTAACTGCTGAGCTGTCTCAGTCACAGGATTTTTTCTTCCTTCTTTCGGCAGTTGCAATCAATCATCTCTTCTAAAGAAAATGCAATATTGAGGAAGTGAGAATATGGGCAAAGTACATTATATATTCAAATAAATATTTTTATGAATGCCAGGACTATATACAATGAATATATTACCAAAAAATAAAAAGAATGCTTGATACCTAAAAACTGGACAGGAGGAATATTGTTTGGATCAAGATTTCCATAGGTGGAAGACTCCTGAATCTACTTATTCAAGTACACTAGACACTGCTGGGAAGTGAGGGCACAGAAAGGCAGATGAGATCCCTTTCAAGATATCCCCAGAGGGCGGATAAGATCCCTGTCAAGATCCCTGTATTATAGCCCTTAAGCAGCACTGAGTTCAGGTCCTCTTTTGTGATATCTGGAAAATAGTATCAGAGGAGAGTAGAATCAGAGGGGAGACAAGCTGAATGGAAATTCTGAAAGAAGACCTCTGTTAATAGCAGTAGTAATACCATTGTTTTTTAAACACTCACAATACACTAATCAAATCACACCTCTCATTTCCGTTCATCTTTGCAGCAGCTTCCTGAGGAAGAACTGTGATCTCTTTTACAGATTAAAAAATTGAGGTCTAAGATCTATGGACAGTATGAAACAGAGCCAGGATCCAAAGCCAGATGCAAAGCTCTGTACTTCTCTCTGACCTCCATATTAACCTGGTAGGAGGAATCTACTAGCTTACCTGGATAGTGGTCCTTGACTCTATCTGCATGTGGAGTTAGAAGATGCTACCTGACACACAGACCCAAGCCTCAACAGACTTATTTGGCTGTTCTCAAATGCAGCCTGGACATTTTGATCATGGAAGTTAGCCCAGGGGTGCTAAACTGAGAATTCGGAGCAGGTTTCTGAAAATGTTGAGTTACTCTGATGTGATCTAACTCTTGAGCCTGGGGCAGCAAATAACCTCACTGCATGAATGTTTCACCTGCTTGTTCACCTTATACTCTTTCCTGGAAAAAGCCATTCTGATTTTCAGGCATCCAGGGTTCATGGCCACTTGTGCTCCCTCCCTTTGAACTGATGAGAAAATCTGGGCACAGATAATGTGATGATCTCAAGGTCACTCTGTTCCCTGGTAAGTAGCAAAATGGAGATAGAAGAGCAGATTCATTTGTTCCCATTCTCAACCTCTAGTCACACCTCCCTAACTTCTGTTCACTCCTCTGCTCTTTACTTTAACATCAGAAATTTAAAAGATTCAAAGAAACACCATCTGGAACATAAACTGGATTCCCTCTGTCTGGAAGCTTCCCTTCTGCCTTCAGGTTCTCCTGATACCTTTATCAAACCCTCTTCTTCCAAACCCACAGATGCATGTTGCAAATAAGCACTGTGCACCTGTCATTTCATTCAGACGACAGATACCAACCCCACGAATGATATGCTCTGACTCCTGGTGTGAGGGGTTTCCATCTATCACTTCATGAGGTAGCCAACAAGAACTAGAGATGAACAGAGCTGACATTATGGCTCTTATTTTACAGAAAAACAAGCTTAGCTTTAGAAAGACCAAGTTATCAATGAAGTCAAAACACAAACCAGAGCCCAATTCCTATTTTTAAGCAATATTTTGGTTTGTAAGGGCTTTCACATGCTGATATGTAGAACAAAACCAATAGTGTAACACTTTATAATTTTCTAAGTATTTTTCCCATTATTTCTATTCATCCATGTGGGATTCTGGGAGCCAGAATGTGGAGTGGTCTGCATTTTCTAGTGGAAGCCTGAGGCTTGGTGTAGAGACTTAATTTGTCCCCAGATTACCTTTCAAGTAAAGTCACAGACACTGAATATATGATCCTCTGTCTCCAATGCCTATGCTTTGGTTAGGAAACTAAAGAGTCATAGTAAAAAATCCTTAAGGAAATAAACTGTCACTATGCTCCTCCATAGTTTCACAGATAATGTGAGCAAGCAAGGCCATCCCTAGCCTACACATGAGATTATTTTGTCACCTAGTGGATATTCACTCCCAGGCCTTTTGATGGGTAGAATTCCATCTACATAACTTTGGGACTGGCAAATCCGTTTCTTTGACCCGTGGGACATTAATGAGAGTGACTGCAGACAGACATAGAACATGCTTGCACTTTCATTGGCTCTGTGTATATACTCTGGTGACCAGACCAAGGTGATCAGAGCCATGTGGAACAGAACTGGACCCAACCAGCAGCTTGAACCACGCTTGACAAAGTGAAGCCAGAGGAAATCAGCTCAGTGCATACATATCCATAGATGTGCAGGTGAAAATAACTGTGACTGATTAGCTATTTCTGAGGCGGTTACTGTCAATGGATAGTTTATTTGCTAGTAAATCACGGTGCTAGAAACATTGACTTAAAACAGTCACCATGATAGAGAGCCCATGAGCAATCCTGAGAACTCCTGGGCCTTCTGTAGCCCATAACCTCACAGAAGACAGAAGATTCTCTGCCCATAAGTAGTAATACTAGACAACCATTAGCCATTACTTGCTACATAAATTCTCC
>PVHP010023799.1:0-27048 GCA_004024765.1 Zapus hudsonius | reverse complement strand
TCACCTTCAAGAGGTTACTGATACTATTCTTGGGGTCTGATATATAAAGGATCATGTCATCTGCAAAGAGGGATAGTTTAATTTCTTCCTTTCCAATTTGTATTCCTTTTATGTCCTTCTCTTGTCTTATTGCTTGAGCTAAAACTTCAAGCACTATGTTAAAGAGGAGCAGATAAATTTTTTTAACTTGTAGTAACATTGAAACTTTAAAAGCAAACAAATTCATTAAAATATATATTTTACATGATACTTATGAACTGTCACTTCAAAATACCATCAATATTTTACATTCTTTCTTTAGAACTAGTATTAGAAACCACGTGTATTTATACCTACATCCCATATCACTTTGGATTAGTCACATTTCCAGTGTTTAGTGAAGTACTGACCCAGGCTCTCAACTGAGGAATGAGTGACAAAGCCTTTGCTTTTCATGAGATCTTTAGAATAGTATATAAGGCTTCAGAAAAATAAAATTCCTTAATTCCATTCTGAAGTCTATGTTGAAGTCTTAGCATCTCTACTTACTTCTGGGGGATGATGTTGGGTATGTTGATATTTACCTCCCCACACTAGCCTCTCTAGGTTTAGGACTTATACCCTTGGAAGATGGAGAGAATGTTAGGAAATTCAGAAGCCTTCTGTGATTCTAAACTCCAATTCAAATTGTTCTCCTTCTCAGTAGGCAACTCAGCGTGAAACAGATTTATAGGAACCACGTGTCGGAGTTGCCATATGAAAGAGTGAAACAAAAAAATGGTTTATTTTGTAGGACTCTAGACTTGCTCACCCCCCCATGCCCTGCTGAGGGAGGAGAGTGGTGAGGTAGAACAAGGAGATAGCTTCTCTAGCTAACTTGAGCTCTAAGGAGGTGAACACTGTACTGATTTGTGTATTGTTCTGATGCCCATCACTTGGTAATTTTCTGTGTAGAAACCTGATCAGTAAGAAATCAGAACTCTGAGAAGGTTCTGTTTCAGCCCCTGTCTAAATGCATTATTCTAGTTTTTTTTTCTAGCTTATTGATGCTTCTGTGTATACATTCATATAATATGGCAAATGCTGAAGCATACCCCCTCCGAGACCCCAGGTTAAATCACTGCTGTTCTTAGTATCCTATGTCCCCTTAGGATTACGCTAGACTCCACAGCACACACTTATTTAAGTGTTTATAGAAACCTGAACAAAACCATGCTTCAGAAGGTCAACATGACTCAAAGACAACATGACTCTCAAATGCAGATTCTCCTCCCTCAAGAACCTGTTGGCTTTTCCCCTGTGTACAATCCACAGGCATCTTCTGGGTTCTTTCTAACAGCCCTGCCCCTTCATAGGGAGTACACTGGCACCCTTAAAGCTCATAGGGTTTTTTTTGTTTTGTTTTGTTGTTAAAACATGACTTATTTTAAAAACCTCTCAAGACTGGAAGAAACATGAAATCTCCATAGTTTAAACCCCAATATAAGTTGTAAATGTCATTTTTAATTGATGACATTTAACCCTCCGGTTTGTTTTGTAATGCCATGCATGATAGAAATCTCACCAGCTCTGGCAGCAGCCGATTTATGTTGAAACATTCCTCAAACGTTTCTTCCTGTAATTTCTGCCCTTTGAGGCTATGTTAGACATCTAAACAAACATTCGAAGCTGTAAAGTATTTGACAATGACAGTAATGCCTCATCCTACCTCTTCCTAGACTCCAGCTTCACCTACTTTAGTGAGGAGTTGAGCATTCTTTCAGATGTTCCTTGGGAATCAGGATTCTAAGCTTCAGGAACCATGAATTAAGCACTATGTGTACTGACTTAAATATAGTCTGTTGAGCATAAACTCACACAAGATGCGAGAGAAACAGAATGTAATGGTGTAAGAAACCTACTGGGAAGGTTTACTCCTTCTCTGAATAAATGTGGCTTTAATAATTCATTCCATAATCACATTGTAACCTTTTGCATTTTTTTTTTTTGGGTGAAGCCAAGTTTGAGGAACATGGGTAGTTTTATTTAGTTGATTGTTCCTTTCTAGCATCCACTGGGGAGGGAGAGTCACTCTGAGATTAATCTACTATAACTAGTAAAATACCTCACAGTTGATTTAAGGAGACATCTGGACAACTGGAAGGTATATGTAGCTCTTATTTGTACAGGTAGCCAGCTTAAAACTATCAAAAATATAATATTTTTAACTTCAAAATTTGGTTGCCCCACATGCCCATCTTCATGTTTGAAATTAAACAGCAGGATGAGGTAGGTTGAATGTTCCTGGACCAAGAGGGTTAGCTGGACCTCTGTGAGGCATTAGGCATGCACAGCGGGTGGGCCTTAATCCGCAGCATTGCTCAGACTCTAGGGTGCATGCTCAGTGGAAGTCATTTATTGACCAAATTAAAAGGCACAGCACGTGGAAGGTAAGGGATTATTTAAGCACATTTATTGACTTTTGCTAATATTTACTAAATTTCTCAGTGATGGATGATGAATGAGTCGATCCTTGCCATCACAAACTTCACTAATGGGAAATACATCTTGCTTGATCAATTCCTCGTGTATTGACAAGACAACTCATGGTGGAATGGGAAGGTACCCAGCTCTGGCTGGACACAGTTTGTAGATTTCATTTGTAAAACTTTTGCATTGCTTGGCCAAATATGTTAGGTGAGATCACCTGAAAGAAAGATGTGGACATGTGTGGCATTCACTTCTGCTTGTGAAAGTCCATCTTCTTCTTCTAGGCCGTGTCCACACCTGCATAGGTGAGGACATAACACATGAACCTGCACAGGAGCATGTCTGCTGGTCCTCAAAGAGCAACCTGTGGCTACCTGGCTTAGCCTCTCTGTAGAAGGGAACTAATAATGAGTCTGTGGACTATGCCAACAACTGTGGTAAGAAGTTACCAGGCTGTTTTTTCAGGTGTTTCTGTCCACCATTAGCCATGAGAGGTAAAGGTGTTTGCACTGTTCTTTAACGAGAAAGGATCTGCAAAGGAAATAGGAAGAAACTGTTTTTCATAAACAGTTTTAAGTTAGGATCACTAGGGAGCTCTAATTTCCAATGTCCTGAACCCCTGCCACTCAACAGACTGAAGTCACTACTTATGGTTCCTTCTGATGATGTCCTCATTAAAGCAAGCTCTGATGATTCTCTGGTCTTGCTCCCCAATGCCGCTGGAGATACAGGCACAAACGGCCAGGTCCAACCATTTTTGTGTGTCGTGTCCTGGTGCTCAAACTCAAGTGCTCTCTCTTAGGCATTCTTGGGCCCACCTGCTTGGACAGGAATTGCTCTTAACCACTTATTTATGTCTCCAGGCCTTGATCCAACTTTATTGAAAAATAAATGGATTATTCAAATCTATAGATCTCATCCCTTATGACTCATTCATATGTGTGTGTGTATGCATACATGCTTCTGATCAGCAGGGGATTCATATATATGAAATCCCCTGCTGATCAGAATTTAATGCACATCCATACAGTTTTGTTGATTATTCATTTATTTTATTTAGTATTTGAGATTAAGAAATTAGTGTTGAATGCTTGACAGGCAAAAACTCATATATCAGAACTTTCTAATATATCTTGAACAGGACCTAATACAAAAAAAAATCCACTTTATTAGCTGCAGACACCTTAGAAATTGGGAATTGAAGGATGAATGAATAAATTAATAAACAAATAAGTTTTTAAAACCCTCATTATGTGTGATGATGGTTTCTTTCCTGACTGTTTTTTTTTTTTTTTTTGGTAAAAGGCTTTACTTTCTTCAAGTAAACCATAAGTAGTTAGTGGAGAAGTGGCAATTTTCAAAGAAATCTAACATGTTAATTGATTAGTCATTGAGAAAATGGGAAATGCTACTAAACTGGAGTAAATCTATCTCTTAAAAGCCCTTGCCTCATTTTCCTGGTTACATGGAAAATATGGTAGTAATGAATGTGAAATTTGTTGACTATTTTCTGCTTCATTTAAATTACATGAAATACACAGTATAGTTGATTGTCAGCCTGAAAATGGAGTCCCCCCCCAAAAAAAAAAGAAAAACTTTGATCATCCCTTTTATTCCTCCCTTGGTCAGAAGTTAGAAGCAGTGGAGGGGCATATCTGTAGTACCAGATATTGTGAGCTGCAGGGTTTTTCAGGAAAAGGTTATGCATTACTTAGATTCACCCCCCTCAGAAACCTGTTCTTCCTCTCTTTATATTTCAATGAATAATTGAAAGTTGTGGCCCTATAGCTATGATCTGAGTGTATTTATCCAGCTACTATTGTCTTGTCCAGTGTCAATGTTCCTATTTTCCTTGTGCATTCCAGAACATTTCATACTGATTTTTTATCACCATCATTCTTATTTAGGCTTTTGAGTTGAAAATATTCCTTTGGGAATGAATTTAATAAGATTTTCCCACTGTGCATAATTTTGATACTATTGTCATAGTCTGATTCATATGTCACAAATGACATCCATTTAAAGGGATTGTAATGGCTGCTGGTACTATCTTATTAAAGACACACAATATCTTCATCACAGTCTAGCCCAGTGTTCTCTGTTTTTTCCACTGTAAAGCCTAATGTGGGTCTGTCCAACCCCCACCGTCATTGCTTAATATTTTCCCTCAAACTACTTTTTCAAACTGCAAGGATTAAGGTATTTTCACTTGACAGACAGCGGTATTCCCATTGGCAATCCTTAGAGGTTTTACAGAATTCTGTCAATAATCCCTGTAGGCATTTTGTCTTCTCCAGAGATTTATGGTCTTCCTCATAGCCCAGCATAATAAGAGTGATGGATGATGCAATTTTCTGACCAATATTACACTTTATATCCAAACATATGCCCTGATAGACAACAGCCTTATTGTTGTATATAGCATACTTACTTACTCATGTACCTAATGTAATTATATTCTATATGTTATTTGTGTGTGAGTTTTGTTTGGACTGTTCATATATATCTCCAAGTGTATATGTGCATGTATATGGAGGCCAGAAGTTCTTATGAGGTGCTTTCCACCTTTTGTTTTGGGCATGTGTGTGTGCAGGGGGGGTGATGTATGCATTTGTGTGCAGTTGCATCCTTGGTCACATTTGAAGAGGCCAGAGGAGGACACCCACGGCTTCTCCTCTGTTGCTCTTTCTTAGCTCCTTGATACAGATTCTCTCACTGAACCTGAAACTGGCATGTGTTTCCCAGTGAGCCCCAGTGGAGGTCCCTGTCTCCTCTATCCTACAGCCTAGTGATTGCAGGCCCATGGATGACCATGCCCAGTGCTTTTTGTTTAGGGGGGATTTTTGTATGTAGTTGCTGGGGATTGAAGTCAGCTGGTCTCAGCCCCTCATGCTTATGAGGCAAGCATTGTTACCCACCGAACCATTTCCCCAGTCCTTTCCACCTTATGTATTTGAGACAGGTTCTCTCAAGGAGCATGCAGCTTGCCAATTTTGCTAGGCTGGCTAGCCAGCAAACCCCAAAGATTTACCAGTTTCTACTTCCCCACTAATGGGATTTACAGGTGCACACCACTGTGCCTGGCTTTTTACAAAGCTTCTGGGGATCCACACTCAGATCCTTATGCTTAGCCAGCAAGAACTTTATCAACCAAGATGCCTTGGCAGCCTTTTTTCTAATACATTTTCAAAGCTATTTATATGTACTCCGATAATATTAGATCCCATAGGAATGTTGTACAATATGTTGGAAAATTTGGAGAATGTATATTATTAGTCACCTCTGCAATTCTGTACTTGTCACTAAACTTGGACAGGCAACTGTATCCACATACATAAAATGAAAACTATAGTGAATAAGTCACTATGCACTAATCAATTGTGTGTAAAGTAACTTAGAAAGATAAATCAGGATACTATATAAATCCAGTTTCTGTTTTTAAAACAGCTGTTTTCACACATCCTGGTGAAAGCAAGGCTTGACCATGAAGAATGGTCTTTCATGATTGTTGGGTGCATCACCTGCTGACTCCCTGACACACGTTCTCAATCTGTCCTCATATCTGGCAGCATTGCACCTCTTGAAGGGAGGTATTGAAATACTTTAATGTTATATTTTTGATTAATTATTGTTTGATTCTTATTAACCATATGCCCGTTATACAGAAATAGAAGATGGCAAAGGTCACAATGAAGATTTCTCTCAGTGATTGGTGCAGTTAGGGTGACTATTGTCCCTCCAAGCCCCGTGAATTCCATGCTTGTCCTCTGGGTGGTGCTGTTGGGAAGTGGCAGTGGGAGATATGAACTTGCTTTGTCAGTGTCTGTAGGAGTATGTCCTTGAATGGATTTCTGTTACCTCAGCATCCTCCTTTCTCTGCTGCACCTTTGTCTGAGGTGAACCGTTTTTCATGATTATACCATGATATGTGTCTCATTCACTGTGCAATAAGGTAATTCTTGGGTGAAGAAGTCCAAAACAGAGTGAGCCAAAATAAATCTTTTCTATATACACCAAGTCAATTGCCTCAGACATTCCATTATAGTGACTGGAAATCTAACACCTGATCTCCAGCATATTTGAAGACCTATTCATTGAATAGTATAAATGAATGTTTCTAGGGCTTCTAAATTACAATTCGGTAAAGAATAATACTGAAATTATATTTTATTTGACTTTCCAATGGATTATATTATAAACATATTATAAACATGTGCCAAAATATATTTTTTTCTACAAAGCTCAGTAATTTTAAATTTCAGATCATGAAAGAAGTTGTGAAATACTTTTGACACCAGAGTACATGATAAGTTTGGGTCTTTATTGTAACAATATGTATTTAGCTTTCAAATCTAACTTAATGTCTCATTTACTTAAAAGAAATTGTGCTTTGTTTCAAATAGTAATGATAATTTACTCTTGAAATAAAGTAAAACTTGTTAAGGGAAAGAAAATAAAATTTTTCTTATAAGTTATAATTAACTTTAAATAGAACATTAGGTGAGTTTCATGGCACCAACCTTAAACGCGTATTGATTTTAATGTTAAACTGTTCTGTTTACTCAGTCACAGAGGCATGGTTAAACTCGTGGGCTATGGAGTCAGGAGAACAGAATTGAAATGAAAACCGGAGTCTCAGTGTAGGAGTTGTATAACCTTATACAAGCTATAAAATCTCAGTTTACTTATCTACAAAACAACAAATGTAATATTACCTATAGAATAGTGTAGCTGTGTGATGCAATGAGTTGAAATGTGGAAAATAGTTCATGTAGCAGGTCTTATTATTACCGTACATCTAAATACTTGTGTAACTTCCAGTATTTATGAGGTAATACATCATTTTGACAGAATTCTGTACAAAGAGAATCTTGGGAAGTGTTTAAGTACATGACATTTAGTCTTCCTTCTTTTGTCTTGTGAAACAGGTCTTTCTGACTTGGTGGCACTGTCCAAGGTCCTGAAAGAGTCCTGTAGATATTTTAACACAATCAGACTCTGGGGTTAGAGGATTCCATTATTCATAGTTCTTTAAATTTAATGCTACTTGTCCGGTTTTGGAAAGACAAGGGGAGGAAATTAGTGGTGGAAGACCTGAAGAAGTGTCTTGTATAAGACAGACTTGAAGCCTTTTCTTATCTCACTAAAAGCACATCTTCTGTATTTCTAGTATTTGCATCCAAATACGAATCTTACTTCCTCAGTTCAGCTTGCCAAGCAGTTGGGTATTCCACCAGAGCACTTTTGATCATTCACTTTCAAGGCCAAGGCAGCATTTTTATTGCCAAGAACAACTAATTTCCTGAAATTCTAATTAAGACTGTTTTTCTTTAGTATGCAGGAGCAAGGAAAAAGAATACAATGTATGGTCACAAATCATTTGCGAAATTATTAGTGGGCCCTTCTCTCCAATGTCACTATATCCTTTGCAGTGACTAGCGCTGGTACCTATCAGATGGGGAATTTCTTATACAACACAATTAAGCATTTAACTGATTTCAAAGCTCTGCCTGCAGACTAACAGATTAGACTTCATTGACCTTGTTATCTGCACAAAGACTTGGATGACAAATTTTTATTAGTATGCCTTTTTTTCTTTACAAATAAAGTCACATTGGATAATCCAATCCAGTTAAGCGCTAGATAAATAGGTCTGCATTAGTCACCTCAGGATCTGCTCTTTCATCTTATGCTTATTGCCATGGTCCACTTATTAAATAATGTTACTCAAAGCATGTCCAATGTTCCCTTTTTGGAATTCCTAAACTTTCTTCTTTGCTTCATGGTTGTAATCTTATATGAAAAACACAATTCGGTACTGGATGCCCAAAGAAACAAATGGTAGTTTATATAAGTATCTAGGAGTCCCCCAATCAACAAAACCATAATGACAAATGTTTGCTTAATTCTGTTGTGGACAGAAGGGGCTTCAGTTGGTAAAGTGTTTCCCTTGCAAGTGTGACCTTAGTTTCTCATCATCCATGAAAAAGGCCCTGTGTGGTGAGTCTGCTTGTACTTCCAGCATCGGGAGGGTGGATACAGGCAGCACCCTGGGATGGTTCACTGGCTCTTCAGTCTAGTAAATTCTTGCAAATTCCAAGCCAGTGAAAACCTTACCTCAGAAATGGTAGAAAACACCTCTAAACAACTCTCATGTGTTGTTCTCTGGCATATACCCATGCACCTTCCCAACCCGACGGAAGACTGTTACAAAATGTTATCAAAATAGAAATGAACTTAATTGGAAAGAAGAAGCAATTCAGTGGACTGTGGATTTAGGAAGAGAAAAATGGGGGTAGTGAGAGGGGATTATCATGGTTTGTTGTCTATACTTATGGAAGCTAAAAAACCTACATGTTATTAGTGTAATATATGAATGAATGAGTAGAATGTTCATGAAGAGTTATTTGTATTTAGTTATGTTTTCTTCATTTTTTTTTGTTGGAGGGAGGTTCTCACCATAGGCTAGTGTGGCCTCGGAATCACAATTCTCTTGCCTCCAACTTTTATTGTTCTGTAATCTTTGTCTCTAGGTAGTGTATGTTTTTGAATGGTTTCTAATTTGTCTGTGTTGAGGCCAAAAGAAAAAAATCAACTGTTTAAAATATTGTAAGATAAAAATTAATGGCTTTATGTTAGTGAGGTGAATGAAAGGTTTTATTATTTAAACCAGTGAAATGTCATGTGTTAAATTATTACCATTATCATTTATCATCTCTGATTTACAGTATTTTGTTACAGGGCTTGCATTATATTTTATTATTGTCACCGTTTCTGGAATATAATTCACTTTTGCAACTTTTTTTGGATGCTAAGGAGTGAGAATATGTAGCATAATGATAAGATATTAACCACTGAATTAAGCTATTATTTAATTTGCGAAAGTAAAAAATGTTAAGTTTTGCCAAAAAAACTTGGTAACAATAATAATGTCTTAATATTCAATTGATAGTATGTTAAATCAAATTAATTTTATTTATTATCTCATTCATAACACTGAGATATGTAAGTAGATGTGGCAACATCTTGGTGGAAATGTAGAAGTTCTACTAAATATAATGTGTGCATCATTTTTAAACTTTAAAAGCAACAATTGTTGCCTGAGAAATGCTATAAAATTAAAAGATTTTCATTTAGGGTAGAGCATATGAAGGTGTAAAGTGTAATTTTAAAATGATTTTTATTTTAAGAAATAACTTTGTAACAAAGTAATTAATTCATTTCCAGTTCTTTCCTAGAAATTAGAAATATTTGTTTCCAGCCTTTGTTCTCATATGTTGACTTCTTTTGACAAGGACAAGTTTTCCAGAATAAATAAAACTATCAGCTTCTCTCACTGCATGTTGTTCTGTTGTTATTGTAAATGGAGATAGGCTCTTCGGATCACTGATCCTCACCTTGTGTCTGAAGTATCCTAGTGGGACTGGCAGGCCCTCTGTTCCATGAGGAGCAGCTCATAGACCTGGCACTAGCAGATTTCCAAAGCATCTTAGATTCCTGAAAACTTACATAAACGTGTTTCTCCTTGAGCAAAGTTGAAGAAACAAAATCAGAAAGAGGTGTATAATTTATGATTTGAGAATAAATTTATTTTTCTGGCTAATGGTAGATATAGAACAAGTATTGTGCTGATTACAAATGAAAACTTGTGGGTTGGTCTTTTGTCTGTTATTCAAGGAGAGAGAGAGAAAGAGAGAGAGAGAGAGAGAGAGAGAGAGAGAGAGAGAGAGAGAGAGAGAGAGAGAATTTTGTTAGTTTTGCCAGCCATTTTTATGTATTTCATGAATCTTTTTACATTAGTCAGTATGGAACTTTTAAAAATGCTAAATATATGAAAACTTGGAGGTTCTGTATGGTGCAGTATTTGTGAAGTGGGTTAGTTTCATAAGGGTGGATTTAAAAATACTTGTTTATATGGGGGTTTCTTCAAATTATTATCCTATTTTACATATGACTTCGGATATGGCAAAGCTGTCATGTATATATACATGTATATATACATATATATATACACACACTTAGGAACAGGTAAGTAATCGTCACATCATAATGTAAACATTAGGATTTCTTTTTATTTTGGAATAAAAGGAGAGTCAAGAGCAAAATTTTATAGTAATATCAAGACTTTTGTCTTCATATAATTTCTTTTTGTTTTTGTTTATTTTCTTTCTTCCTTCTTTTCTTTCTTTGCAAGCAGTGAGAAAGATGAGAGAGAGATAGAGAGAGAGAGAGAGAGAGAGAGAGAGAGAGAGAGAGAGAGAGAGAGAGAACATGGGTGTACCAAGGACTCCAGCCATTCTAAATGAGCTCCAGATACATATACCACTTTGCATCTGAGTACTGAAGAATCAAACCTAGGTCACTAGGCTCTGCAGGCAATTGTGTTAACTGCTAATCAATCTCTCCTGCCCCATTCCTACAATTTCTAACCATTTATTTCTTGCATTTCTGGGAGAAACTAGCTAAAATATGATTTACTTGATAATACAGATAATAATATAATAATATGACATCCAAGAAGAGATGATAGGCAATATGTTAGTGTTTTAGTACAGCCAATGTTGCTGGGACCAAGATCCAACCATTCATAATTTATGGAAGGAAAGGATTTATTTCAGTCCAGAGTAAGTTCCATCAATGGCAGAAGAAACTGGCTCCCTTTCATAAATCCAAGCAGAGAAAGAAACAAACAGACAAACAAACAAATAAACAAACCCACAGCCAGAAAATACCAAAAACAAGACAGAAAGCATCCCCAGAGCTCAAACTGATCTCTCCATACTTTTGTGCTGGAATTCAGATCCACCCCCTTTAGCATTAATCTACCCACTAGGGGCTGAAGTTGCAAATTCCATTTTAATAAAACACCTGAGTCTATAGGGACATATGTTTGAAGCTATCCCAGTCAATATGCCACAATTAACACTTCATTGCTGTGAAAAAATACCCTAGGAAGCCAAGTTAAAGCAGTGGGATTTTTTTTGGCTCAAGGTTTCAGAGGTTTCACTCAGTAGTAATCTGGCTCCCTTGCCCTGGGCCTGATATGAGGCTGAATCCTCACAGGGGGAGTATGTGGTGGAGCAAAGTAAGTCACCTCAGGGTGAACAGGAAACAGACAGGAATAGAATGAGAAGAGATACCCTTCAGTGTCACGTGCATCGGGACCTTCACTCTCTAGCCTCTACCTTTGTGCAGCCCAGTCTAGATGAGCTACTGAAGAAGTCACTGCCCCATGACCCAATCTGCTTTTCATAGAGCCACCAGCTGATGACCAAGTCTTTGACACATGAGCCTTTGAGATGGCTTCATTTCCAAACCACAAGTGGATGATGACGGAAGTTGTGTCCTAATAATACAGTAGAATCAATTATATCCAATTGGGCATAATTGTGTCAATTTGAAACAATGTAATATTTTAATGGGAATAAAGTGAAAATATAGGTTAAGAGCCAAAATGTATGAATGAATGAGCAGGAATAATGGTAAAACTTGAATTTTGAGTACTGAGCATTGCATCCGTAGAGTTAGAGTGCCTGACAAGAAAATATAAACAGCAGGCAGGAGCAGGGGAATGGAGAGATGGCTCACCAGTTAAAGCATTTGCCTACTAATCTAGTTTCAATTCCCCAGGACCCACTTAAAGCCATATGCACATAGTGGCACATTCATCTGGAGTTTTTTTGCAGTGGCTACAGGCCCTGGTATGTGCCATTTCTTCTCTCTCTCTCTCTCTCTCTCTCTCTCTCTCTCTCTCTCTCTCTCTCTCTCTCTCTCTCTCTCCCTCCCTCCCTCTCTCCCTCTCTCCCTCCCTCCCTCTCTCCCTCCCTCTCTCTATCCCCCTCTCTCTCTTTCTCTCTCCATAATATATATTCCCATAAAGGCTCCTGTTCTTAAACAATTGGTCCTTGTATGGTTTGGTGAGCTTGTGATAACTTTGATAACAGGAGGCATGGATGGGCTTGTGAGGGTGACAGCCAATCCCTGCTTCTGTTCCTGATATCTCATATGCCAAGAAATAATAAATAGTGTCCACATGGCCCTGCCTCCAAGTATGGAGTCTCTCACCCTCTATGCTTTTTACTGCTGTGATGAAACTGTGAGCTCTGACCCACCTCTTAACTTGCTCCCATCAGGTGTTTCACATCAAAGAGGAGAACTAACTAAGAAGTTAAAGTTATGTTGAAAATATTCAATGGTGAAAGCACTGTTCAAAAACGAAGCTAATTAAACTTATAAATTGAATACTATGATTGAGCTTTCTAAAAATTTACAAAATGAAAAAACAGAGTAAGATCAAACCGTCTGGGGTTTTATTTTTATTTTAAAGATGATTATCAAAACCTAAGTACTATGCTTTTCTGCATTCAAAGTCCTATCTCTGTTTCCAATCCCACCTCCCTCATGGGTGCTAGGGCTTAAACCCAGGGTCTGGAATGGTAGGCACATTCTTTAGAATCTGACAGGAGACAGTCTCACCATGTATTACATGCCAAACACAAACTAATGAACCTCCAGCCTCAGTCTTATGTATTGCTGAGGTTACACATATCTGTCATTACAGCCAGATCTCCTAGAACTCATGTAGAGAGCATTAAAAAATAAATGTATCTAGTTAAAGTTTCTGGTATGCTCAAGTACTGGCCTTTAGTTGAGTTGACTGATGGTATTATCCAGAAATTCTTAGTACTTAGATAATATATCTCAGGATAAATATGAATACTACTACATCTATGGTCAGTTGTGATGGGAAAGTTAGAATCTACAGATTAAGGGCAAAAGTTCTAGTAACTCTCAGACTCCCAAGGGACCATGGCCTGAAAGTGACAGCTACTGACTTCAGCTCTCCTCTGTTCAGGTAAAGACAAAACAAACAAAACACAGTACTGTGAGCCTGGAGAGTAATTGTTATGAAATATTGGGTGCTAATTAATAATTCTATTTGAGTAATGAAAGTATATATTGCAAATATATGTTTAATAGCTGTATTTAATGATATTAAATATATTGCTATTTTATTATAAAGAAAATTTGTTAAAATATCTCATTTTCATATTCACACTTGATTTCAACAATAGGCAAAGTGTGGCATCCCTAGAAAAACTGTTGCGTATAATATCCCTGTAATGTGAATCAACATGTGATAATGGCTGATATTTATCAAAAGTCATCATGTTTTGCCTAAGTTGCTGGCATTTTATATTTCTCAGTATTCATTGTTTCATCTTCTTTGTGAACTTGACTGGACTCATATTCCCCAAGGAGATATACCTCCAGATGAATCTGTGAGGGCATTTCCAGAAGTTTAACTGAGGATGGAAGATCCACCCTGAATGTAGGCAGCACTGTCCCATATGTTAGGGTCCTGGACTGAATTAAAAGGAGCACCAAGCTGGGAGTGGTGGCGTACGCCTTTAATTCCAGCACTCAGGAGGCAGAGGTAGGAGGATTTCATGAGTTCAAGGCCACCCTGAGATGACATAGTGAATTCCAGGTCCTGGACTAGAGTAAGACCCTACTTTGAAAAAACAAAAAATAAAAATAAAAAATAAGGGGGGAGCACCAGCATATCTCTCTCTCTATCTCTGTCTGTCTCTGTCTCTGTCTCTCTCCCTGTCTCTCTCTGTCTCTCTGTCTCTCTCTCTGTCTCTCTCTCTCTCTCTCTCTCTCTCTCTCTCTCTCTCTCTCTCTCTCTCTCTCTCTCTCTCTCTCTCTCTCTCTCTCTCTCTCTCTCTCTCTCTCTCTCTCTCTCTCTCTCTCTCTCTCCTTTCTGACTGCAAACTCAATGTGACCAACTGTTTTGGGCTCTTACCCAACACAATTAGAGCCACTGCCACAACTATGCCTTCTCCACCATGATGGACTTTATCCCTTCTCAAAGGATGAATTGAAATAAAACCTTCCTTAAGCTTCTATAAGGCATTTTTCACAAAATGAGAACAGCAACATGGCAAGCAATTTGTAAACAAGTGCATCTATAAAAAAAATTCCAAAGGGGAGGAAAAAGGGGCATTTTTGTCTGTGTATCTTGGTAAGTAATACATTTTTAGCTGTGAATAGAATTCTGTCCTTTATCAATATTTAGCTGGCTGAAATGACTATGAATGATTACCTAAAGAATATCCATTAAGGGGTGGTAAAATTGCTCAGTGGGTACAGTGCATACTGGGCAAGCATAAACACCTGATGTCTCTAGATCTCCGACACACACATAAAAGCCAGAAATGGTGGTTCACAGGTGCACACCTATAATTCTAGTGTTGGAGAAGTAAAGACAGGAAGGCCAGCGAGTCTAGCTGAATCAACAAGCTCCAGGTTCACTGAGCGACCCTGTTGCAAAATCATGAGGAGAGTGATTGAGGAATATACAAAACATTGACCTCTAGCCTCCACACAGAGCCAGGAATGCACCATAAATACATATAATCAAAGAAAAAGTGTCCATTAAATACACTACTAATTAGGTTACTCATTTCTACCGAGAATTAAATCCAATCAACATGTGTACTCCTGAATGTTGTTTGCCTTCATTTAAAAATCAGTCTGTCACGGGACGAGGTGGCCGAGTGGTTAAGGCGATGGACTGCTAAAAATCAGTCTGTCCTTCCCCTGCTTGCTTCATCTTCTGAAATATGCTTTCGTGTGGGCCCACTAGTCAATACCTAAGGATGTCACAGGAAAGCACCCTATTAAAATTTTCTGGATCTCTAAAAATTCTGCTAGGACCTTAGCTTTTAGGATTACAGTGTCCCTTTTATTAGTCCTCTTAAGATAAAATGGTTTGTAGGTTCTGGACTTAGTTTCTGGCATAGATAGGGAATTTCTGAGCAGCTGGTTTACTTCCCAGTGATATTTTGTTTTTACACTAATTGGCTTTCTCTCAGGGGAAGTCTGAATATTGGATTGTTTGGTAAATAATGTGAGACTAGTATTTTATCTGGCTCTGTTTTAAGTCCTTTCTTTGTTTTTCATGTTCAGTTTTTTTGTTCCCATTTCCTCAGATTTATATTTTTGATGTATTTAATATCTAATGGAAACCACATTTATCCACCTTAGGAAAGGCCAAGAAATCCACTACTTGCCAGGTAGACAGATGTTCTGGGCACCCATCTCTCCCTGGAGCATCAGGAGACAGTAAGAGCACCTCATGCTGCATGAGGCCCGGCTCCTGACTGATCTGAATTTCAGCTCTGTCTCTACTTGGGCATCATGAAAGTTTGAATCAAATGCTTGGCCTTCAAAGTTTTTAATGTATATCATCGCTTGATAGACAACAGTTAGCTATATTTATGATCTTGTTTGACATTTAAAATAAAAGTGTATAGTGACTGTGCAATGCATCACTAGAGCACAGGACCAAGATAACCTTCAGATTTACCATTCAGCTCAGGTAGTTTTGAGTACTTAATGAGGCACTATTAATTTTTATGACAAAACAACTGGCATAAAATGAGTTTTCCTGAGCAATCGCCTTATATAGAGGAAACAACAAAGGCCGTGTATACTGGTTTGTGCTATCAGGAATCACTCTATCTTTCTAACTTATCAAGTTTTCCAGAAAATAATAAAGTGGGACAAACCACCTTTAGTGTCTGATGTATGTGCATTCTGACTTGTGCACGAATATTTTTTGGGCAAAGTCTGTATCAGGCATTCAAATACAAGGCTGAAATTTATGGTAAAACTTTAATGATCACGACCGTGCAAGGGAGAACATCCCAATTTAAAGAAGTCTAGAGAAAGCCCACCTAACACTTGGGCACATTTATCAGGGACTCACTCAACAAAGTCAGAGCCTTGGGTTTACTCAGATTTCCAATAACCCGGTGTCAGATCTGGCTTTAGAGACAGTGAGGAAAAGCCTGTAAGTGGACTAAAAGCCTTTCTTCTTGCAGTGATAGATGTCGGGCTGGAAATCTGACCGGATCAATCACACAACTCTAGCCTAAGTATTGATTTTTGCATGCTTCTGTGACCTTGGGTAAGTTATTTAAACTATTTCAACCCTTGGTTTCCAGATTTAATAATACGATAATAACCCAGACCTCACCGATTGCCTGATAGATTTTAAAAGTACTTGAAACACTCTGGCATCTGATGAGCTCTCCGTGAACAGTAACCGCTCTCCCGGGACAGTGTTCCACGAGCTGAGCCTGTGCGTGCCATTCCTAAGAAACAAGCTTGAGAGCTACAGTTTCTCAATTGCCGGAACCTGCATGGGTGGGTTACTCCCAGCTGACAGTCTCTCAGAGACCTGTGTTCACGCTCTCTGCTGTTTACTGCTGCTTGTCTGCCCGTGGGCGGCGACAGATGACAAAACAAGGATCCAGCATTATCAATATTTCCTGTTCTTCTCAACACACACATACTCTTAGTGCTTAACACTTGGGCAAGCCTGGGATCCAGGAACTGCTGTTGAATACTGTGTGACATGAGAGGCTTGTTTTTCAGAAGTCTGTCATGGCCATGGGACAGCAATGTCCTAATTTCCCAGGTTTTATTTTCTCCAGCTGCGAAAGGCATGATTAAAGTGCATATATAAACCACATAAGTATAGAGTTAAGTATATGATAGTCATTCCCAGTTAAAATGATCATTTTCTAGATATGGAAAGAATCTTTTCCTAGGATTGCTCTCCATGTTTCTACCATGTCACTACATTCCTAACCAAACAAAGAGTCAAAACTGCAAGACAAGCACAGTTCATATTTCAAAGGCATCCTAAAGGAGATGTGGAAATTATTTTCAGTGGAAGGAATACATACGCCATAGTATAACACAGAGATGTGAAGGTCACAGGTGATTTTTTTTCAAATTCAATACCTCACCTTCCCGCCTAAATCTTTCTTTCCAAGTTGTCCTCATGCTCACCTCTCTCACTTTGGGGCTCTAACTCCATCCTTGTTTGTGGAGAAATGTTTCCTCATAGGTAAGGAATTCAGCTTCTCCTGGGTTCATCTGAGATCCTGAAAGCCCTCTAGAGTGTGCTGATGTCCATATTGTAGAGTCTCCACAGCATCATTGGAGCAAGTCTCTGGAGCACAAATCACAGTTAGCAAGTGCATTCTGCCACAGTCCGTTGACCCATGTCTCACAGAAAATGAAGCATTCCATGAAGCTTTAGCAGTGTGGGGGCAGGGTTTTATGTTTCTGTGTCCTCAGTTGTAACAACTTTCGAATGTTGAGCTCATATTCAGTGTGATAAACAGTTTGTTGCCAGCTTCTGGAAATGCCTTCAGGAGAGATTTGGTACCTTCTCTAAACAACAATTGTTGTAACTTAGAAGCAGACGCTTTGCACCTTACCTTCCTTCCCCAGCCTGCCTTGACTGCTCTTTTTCCTTAGGATTATTAAATCATGTGCAAAGGCTTTGCAAGTGGCTGTTACCCTTGCCAATTTTCTTCTGTCCTGCAGAGCTCTGCCATATCAAAATTTGCCACAAGTTTATTTGAATAGATTCATTAATTAAAGAGTACATTTTTACCTTGCTAATACTGTTCCTGATTTACGTGTTTACATAGGTTACATGGTTACACTTGGTGATATTATCTCTTTAAATGTCTAGAATCATGGTGGGGCTTGGATATTATTTGCTCACTATTGCAGCTACTTTCTCATTGCTGGGACATAACACCTGACCAAAAACAGCTTATAGAAGAAAAGGGGTTTTTTTATGGCTTACAATTTTAAGGGGGAGTTTCAACATGGTGGGGAAATTATGGCAGGAACAGACATCCAGGAGGAGTCACCTCTCCACAGCATTAGAGAGGATGTAGAAAGAGTTAGCTTACTAGCACTGGTAAGTGGGCTGAAATATAAAATCCCAAGGGCCGCTTTCAGCAACACACCTCCTCCAGCAGGGCTCCACCTACCAGTGGCTCCATCTGCTGAGGATTAAATATGAGACTAAATCAGAAACAGGCTATGAGAGGAAAATTTCCACTCCAACCTCCACATTCTCATAAAGGATGTTTAGCAAGAGTTACTCTTTTCATCCATTTTCTCTAAGTTTGTCTGGCAGAAGCTATCAGGTCTTTGGAACCTGCGGTTTTCTGTTGGTCTTGGACCTTGGACGTTTGGATTATTTTTTTTTAACAGTTGGCTTACAATTTCATAGGGTTGGGTCCAGGGCTTATTGCTTGTTCTTCACTATTCTATGTTCACTTGTAGTCAGGTTACTTCAGACTTGACTTCACCCTTTCATGGAGATACCATGAAAGATGAGCCAGACAATAGCATACGCTGTCTTTACAGAAGCTGATATAGTCTATATACCCTGTATATTCTTATAAGATATAAATCATGTTTGATTTCTTCCTATTTATAATAAAATTGCTTAACTAAACTAAATCTGACTATTGTAACTAGTCATTTTGGTGGTGTTTTTTGTTCTGACTCTTTATTGGGTGGGTAATACCTATTACTGTAGAGGTGAGGGTTTGATGTTACTTTCTTTATAACTTTCATATACAAAATATTTGAGACAAAATCTTGCTACAAATATAAGTATGTAACAGAAGGAAAATAAAAGTTCAGTCTTACACCATGCTAGGTAAACAATAATACCAGCACTCCGTTCTCAAAATGTTTCATCCACAGCATGTACAAAACATTTTTAATAAACCCAATAGATATTCTAGAAACAAATGCAATTTAAATTTATCACCAACAATTGTAGCCAGGATTTTCTAAAATTGTGAAAAATTCTAAAAGATTGAAAACAAAGCTTGAGTCCCATCTGAAGGCACTGTCTTCATATAGTTTTTTTTTCATGCAAGTATGTGTGCATTGAACATTTATCATACAAAACTCTGAAATCCAAAATTGATCTGTATTCCAATACTTTTAAGCATTCACATTCAGAATTTTTTGCAGCATTTGAGATCTTTGCAAATACTAAGGAATGCTTGACTGGAAAGAATGTGCAACTACTACAAAATTAAAATAAAAACTGAAATCCCAAACACTTCTGTTCCAAGCATTTTTTGTAAAGTATACTCAACCTGTGATATTCATATGTATTATATTTCCTACATGAAAAAATAAGGAACAGTAAGATGAGCTGGGAGTGTAAAGGCACACAGCTAGATACTAAACAGTGACACATATTCTCATATAATCTGCAAGCAGCTTGGTGATTATCCAAAAATAGATTATGGATTCCAGTGGGAATGTGGGGAATGTTTCGTCTAGTCTGGAAATAAGGTGCTGCATTATGTCTCCTCCAGATTTTTGCCTGTTGTTGATAGTCACTTCACACTACCAGGGATGCACATTTTCAGTTGATTCCAAGTCTTTTATGTAGATGCATACATATGCATATACCTATACATATGCATATACCTATACATATGCATATACATATATAATGCTGTATATATATATATATATATAAACTGCTTATTCTTGACTATTGTCTAAACAAATGACTGGGACGTAATATATAATTGGATTTACATAAAAAACTGAATGGATGTGAATGGGGTATCTATTGTAACAGAAATCATATCAGAAATTGTCTTCTTTATGTAAATCATGTTAAAAGAAAGATAAAAATAGATCATTTTCTTTCATTTTCTTCATATATATATAAACATATATACATATATAAATGGTGATGGAATTTATAGTTTCAAAAATTTTTATTTTTTTAATTTAATATTTATTGTCCATAATGAGTTACATTATTTAGTGGGCAAACAATGCGTTGTTATCCCGAATTCCCCAATTACCCCCCTCCCCATCCCTGATCAGTTGGATATTTTCCTCCGTGGGCTGTCTGTATTAGTCCTGGTGGCAAGGGATCCTGTATATCCTAGTACTCAGCCCGGTCTTCCTGGCCCAAGTGTATTTTTAACAATTCTATAAATACATTTTATGAAAATATGTGGTATAGAATTATAAAATAATTCAATTACATATTCAGTGGTAAAAAGGCATGTGAGAGAAACTTTGACTCATCCATCTTTATTACTCCTCTCCAGACAGAGGATGACAGAGCTGCCTCACTCCTGGAAGAGCCTTCCCAATCCCCATTCTCCATGCCAGCCTGCTGAGATGCAGATGAGTTGCAGAGCTGACATTGTCTTCTTAGCCCATCAGTGGCCTCAATCAGCTTCACATTGGAAGCACATTTAATCTAAGATTGCTCTGCCCAGTGAGAGCAATACTTGCCTTGCCGCAGATATATTTTTTTCTCGCCTTTAGGTAGGAGCTTTCCTCCTATTTATATTTAAAGTATTCCTTAGTATTTGCTTGTCCCTTTCACGGTGTGCATTGAATGAATCTGCTTGTACACTTACATGTGTGCATGCATGGGTGAGAATGTACACTCTCTCTTCATGCTTATATTCTCCCCAAATCTATTCACCTTCAATCAAGTTAGAGGAAGAAGAGAAACTCCTCCTAAGTACCTTAGTGTTAACCTCTCTCTTTCTCTCTCGACTGTTATATATATATAATATAATGACTGTTCTTTCAGGTACTCTGCTTCCTCTGAGTATAAGTGAGAGAGAATAGGAGAAAGCTAGCACATTTTAGGCAGTTTCAGTCAGGTACCAAGGCCCAGAGGAAACCAGGAGATGCCACTCCACATGCATTCTCTCTCCTGGCAGAACTGAAACTCCTGTCTGACCAAGGCTGATCTACAACACCCCCTGCTGTCCACAGTCTAGCTTCAACCCCAGCCTCAGGTTCGGTGGACTCCAGCTTTATTAACCAATCTGATCTTTCCCTGTCTAGCTGAACCTGGCACTTTAAAGGTGACAGCTCTGCCCTCATTTGCTCTCTTGCTTCTCTTCCTTTTCCAGAGACCCTCGTGTGATCAGCTCTCATCCTGTAGAACCTGGACTCCCTCACACCTGTAAGCTTTGGTCCCTGTCCTCACTGGATGAGCATGGGAAAGCCTGTCTCTTAATCCTAGCCTCCCTGGCTTATGATTTTTGCCTGGTCACATATATCCACCACATGTGGATTTACATTCCAGATCTGCCACATCGGTGCTCTCACTAACTTTTCTCTAACCTTTCTCCACAGCGGACGCCATGTGTATTCTCAGCGTTCTAAGTTTGTTCTCTGATTTCCTCCACAGGAAAACACATAGTGAAGGCCAATGTATAATTCTAGATTTCACCTTCCAGCCCCTTCTCATCTTTACCCAGAGCTTTCTATGTGTTTGAAACCTCAGTTTCTCTTAGCTCTCCACATACTCCCAACTTTACTTCATTATTTTTCCCTAAAACTTAAGTCTTTCTTAAATATTTTTCCACATGAAAAGATGTTCTGTCCTTCCTTCCCACATCCCAATTCGTCTTAAACTCCACAATTTTATTTCTCTCTAAATAAACTCAACAGTTCATAATTTTTCCTTTTTGAGTCCATATTTATTATTCTTCATTAAAGAATAGGAAAGAATCCAAAACTTGGGGTTCATAAATCTGGGGGACCCAAATCCTACATCATTAGTAGAATCCCATGGCACCTCAAAGGCTTGCTTTTATCATAGTCAGCTCACACTTCTGGAGTGAACCTCCAAACAATATATAGTGTATTGGAAGAAGGGATTTATCTGAAACTTGCAGATCCAGGGGAAGTTCCATAATGGAACAAGAGGCAGGTCCCCTTTCACAGGTCCTCGCAGAGAGAGATACCTATCACCTGCACCACACACACCAGCAAACCATAAGGAACTCCAGGCAGCATTAATTCCAGATCCAGAAACACCTTAGGGCTGGACCCTGGGATCCACCCACAGTGGCACCTGTTGCAAAAATATTACAATGCAGTAATTATAGGAAAGTTGAGCCTCATTAGACCTCCCATGGATAAAGAAATCTCCTGACTTTTTAATAGTTTCTACTTCTGTGCACTTTGTAAATTCTGAGTTATATGCTATTTGATGCCATTAGGTATGGGAACTTCTTACTTCACAGAAAAAAAAAATTCAACTTATTCTCCCTGGCTTCTGATTCTTGCCTAAAACAGTGGGTGCAATGTCTCATTTAGTGATGGTAATTTCTTCCTTGACAATCTCTGTGCCCAGGAGAGTCACCTCGGGAGGACCAGGCCATCTGGTCTCCAAGTCCGCTTTCAAAGGCATCTCTTGTCACCTTCACATAAAGACTGCTGGAGGCAAATGCGAATGACACTTAGCACAGTAACTCCATTGTCATCACCACCATCATCATCACAACCATCATCTGCAGAGCTAAGTGTAAACCCCATAGTGGTTATGCTTTGTGCCATAGTTCTAAATTTCTTCATGTAATCTGTATAAAATCTTTATGAAGTGGTCTTCCTTTTCACAGTAGCACAGAAATAGAAAAGAGTTACTGAAAGTCACACAGCAAAGACCTGGAAAAGCTGAGCCTTTAGTAGATATGCATATGTAGTAAGTAACCATCATGGAATCTATGAAATACCTATTAAATGCCTACTGAGTTGATTGATTTCATTGAATCTATTTAGTTTCACATACTCATTTGTGTGTGACAAACATGTCATTGGTTGAGGCTGTCTTTTGTCCACAGGTAAATAACTGGCTATTAGGTAAGAAAACTGCAACTTTACCCATAAGCTTCCAATGGCCAAATTGTTACCAATTTCACAAAAGAAACTAGCTTTGGTGAGAACCCTGGTTTAAATACTTGCTCCAGTCCCTCCATGGGCATGCATTGCTTTCCAGTTACTAAACATTCCTATTACCTTTTCTATAAAATGGAGAGAACATTCATATATTCTCTAGGAGATATTCAGGATTAAATGGCATTTGAGGTGTTTACAGCTGATCCTGGTTGGGGGCCTGTCACATAGGTAGATTTCTTGAGCAAGTTTGTGGATCCCCTAAGAAAGCTGATAGCAGGGAGATAAAAGTTACCTTTGATTATTCACTATCCATTCCTATAGACAACGAATGGTACAGATTTTGAGAAAAAGCTAGCAACAATTGTTTGACTCACAATGTTTCTCTTTGCCATCTGCTGTTCATTGCAGTTCTGTGTCTTAGCTCTTTCTGGTACTTGAGTTCTCACCTCAGATTCACATGGCTCAGCATGCTGGGCTATTGGAATATCTGTAATCTCTTTGCTGGGAAAACTGCTTACTGTTTTGACACAGCACGAAGGTTGTTAGTTCTTTTGGAAAGTCCCAGCACTTGCTGTGAACCCCTTAACCTAGAGACTAGGCAGTGAGGGATAGTTTATCACAGTTATTTAATTAAAGCTAATATAAATGGCCTCTCCATATATGCTGAGCTCTTTATGGACAATGCAGACCTTTCAATTCCCAGTGAGGCTCTCCATGTCTGGCACCTTATAAACACAATAATTATTTATTTATACATTTGAAGGGTTAGTATATAACACTGTGAGTCACACATAGTAATTCCTTAGGATTTCAGTGAGTGTGTGCCTATATTCACATGCATGGAGAAGGAAATTCTCTCTGCCATTAACATAGTTTGTTGAGCACTGAGTCACAGAGAGTACAATCTTAGTACCACCAAAATTTGCTAGCAAATGATCATAGATGCTTTCTCTGAATCCATAGGACTTAAAGCTCAAATGTGTTACTGATGAATGTGCACAAGACTTGAAGACAAACAGGGCATTACATGAAGAAAGTAATGGATACTATTGACTGTTCTCTGAGCCACAGGTATTTCTTGTCCAAATGGCCACATGTGAAAGGCTCCTAATGGAAAGATAACAGACTTACAGCTTTTCAGATGGAGTCATTAGTATTCTGCTCCAAGAGCTTCAGGACATACTAGTTTACTTTGAATATTTTCATATCTTTTTACTGTGGGGATCTTTAGTATTGGAACAAATTGATGTCTTTAGTCCAAGAAAAAGCTGTTTAGTGTGTGATAGAGCAAAATTAACTAATGCAATTATCCTTCAAGCTTCTGGCTCATACATGTATGCAGAGATCAGTAGACTCTCCATAACCTCCTTTGTGAATACCAGTGTCTTTGCTGGAAAGTAAGGAAGTCTACTTGATATTCAACCTCTGATGAATGGCAGAAGGACAAACTTACATTTTTAGCTCAGAATTTCTGTCCCTGTCACCCATAGAATTTTCTAGCACAGAGGAGAGTGAATTATCAACCCAGAATTCCAGAGTTCTTTTTTAGTCATTATGACTTTGTCCATCTGTACACCAAATTTCATCAAAATAGAAGTTTAGGATTATGAAGCAAATGTATTATATTTTAAGGGCCTTCAAAAGTAGATTTGCTAAAAAAAGAGACTTAATGCAAAGTTAACCTGGCAGTCTCGGCTCTTTCCCAGGAAACCTCAACCCTCTGGCATCCCTCTCCTCCTCCCACCCACCCCCAACCACATCAGTATAGAGACAGTTTAAGGCACATAAAGTTACCAGCCTGACCACATGACCTAAAAGCAGGTAAGACATGAAGAAATCAGAAAATAATTTTTTTCTTTGACATTTTATTTGAAATATGTGTCAAGGGAGCAGGAAAAAAATAGGATTAAGTCCTCTGGCATTTTCTGTTAATTTCTTCTCCTAATTGTCGTTTGCCCTAGTTCTTTTTTTATCTTTGTTCAATCCGTTCAGGCCTCTTTGCAGCCTCACGTCTCAGGAGGCAACGTATTCAGGATGGTGCTCTGGAACACGTGTTTCTAAAAGGCAGAGTGAGACATCTGCTACCCACCCACTCTCCCGCCTACCAGGAGATTCCTCATCTCTCATCTTCCTTCAGCTGAAGTGCAGAACTAACCTCCTGCCCACACTAGGTACAAATGGCTGGTTGGCTTTTTTTTTTTAAACTATCTTTCCCTTTTGGTTTCTTCACAGTTACTTTGAATGGCAGAAAATCATAGAATCAGAAAGACAGGAGACAGTATCAGAGAAAATGTTATCACTGAGCCAGGCTCTTTTTAGGTGCACAGTGCATTTTTGTTGTTATTTTTGTTTTTCAAAATGGGGTCTCACTCTAGCCCAGGCTGTCCTGGAACTCATTCTGTAGTCCCATGCTGGTTTCAAACTCACACTGATTGATACTCCTACCTCTGCCTCCCAAGTGTTGGGATGATAAAGGCATGCATCACCATGTTCAGTTCATGATGCATTTTATTGCCCATTGAACTTGGTTCTTAGAGTCCTGATTTGGTGACCTGCCATTTGATCTATCATTCTAACACACTCTCCATTTCTGGCCTCAGTTTCTCCATTTTGCAGGAAACAAGTTTGTAGGGAGAGTTGGGCTGTGCCTGTTGCCATGATGGTTCTCAGGAGCTCAGCTGGGGTACGAGGTGTTATGGATATTCAGAATGGTCACACACACAAGGGAACCCAAGAAGAAAGCCATATGACTCCATCTAACTCGAGATTTCCTGAGTGTTTGGAGAAGGGGTCAGAATAAGCCACCAAAAATACTGTTAGGGCAGAAGCATTAATGTGATCTGAGGTAGTTGAGATAAAGTATACACAGGAACAGCTTGTGCCTTAGGCCTCCTTGCTGAAAGTATGAATTTACTTTGTCTTTCTCCTTCCCTGTTGTCAGGAGAACAAGCCTATTTTTAGGTATGGGGACAGGCAGTGGATGAGTCTTCATGATGATAAACCTATCACCTACTACTTCTCACATACCTACCTTCCCATAGATCTCTGCCCCTAGTACTTTGTCTACTCCATAGTGTGCTTCCCTTTGTGAAAAGTGTATATAAATTCTCAAAGTTCACTGCTTCTTTGAGCTTGCTCTCTATCCCCTGTGAAACCCATGTATATGAAATTGCAAATAATAACCACTGTTGCTTTTCCTCCTGTTCACCTTTGTGAGTCTTATTTGCAGACCCTATTCAAACACCCTGAGGGAGAAGAAAATGTTTTCCTACCTGCCCTACATTGACAGGAATTCTAATTTTGCTGCTCTCTTTCCCAAGTCAGAAAGAATTCTTTCGAAAACATTCATAAGTCTGGATCTCAGGTCGAAAGTGTCCCTTTTTGTAAACTCCCTTCTTCCATTTAAGACACACTTGCTGAGCACCAGGAGAAACAATGATTACTTCTGTATTCATGCCATTATTGTAGATTCCCTTCTTCCATTTAAGACACACTTGCTGAGCACCAGGAGAGATAAAGATTAGCTCTGTATTTATTTAGTTGGCAGTCTGGCAGACACACTTTCTTAGAGTCTGTGGACACTTCCGGTGGGTCCCAGAGAAAACTGCTGTAGAAAGAGCAAGTACCATGGGCTGTGTCTGCCCATCCGTCACTCTTTCACCAAGGCACACTGTTTCCATTAAAAAAGGTGACCATACTTTATGAAGTTGTTATACATGTTTGACTTGCCTAATCATACAGTTCAATGAAATAAAGTTTATAAACTAGAAATGAACATTTTAGTGCCATGCACATTGTGAGGCCTCCGGTGAAGCAACTCTGAAATAAGCAGGAATGTAGAGGTTGAACTTCATAACAGTGGAGTGAGGCTTAATGTCATGGATAATACTGACATTCTTTTTATTATAAGCAAGAGGATCTATCAAACAGAGGCATGGCACTCATCAGTAACAACACACTTGGGCCAGGAAGACCGGGATGAGTACTAAGATATACAGGATCCCTTGCCACAAGGACTAA
>PVHP010023798.1:0-26913 GCA_004024765.1 Zapus hudsonius | reverse complement strand
AGGGGTTACTTACAGGAGCATGGGTGAGGGGTTACTTACAGGAGCATGGGTAGGGGTTACTTACAGGAGCATGGGTGAGGGGTACTTACAGGAGCATGGGTGAGGGGTACTTACAGGAGCATGGGTGAGGGGTACTTACAGGAGCGTGGGTGAGGGATTACTCACAGGAGCATGGGTGAGGGGTTACTTACAGCAGCATGGGTGAGGAGTACTCACAGGAGCATGGATGATTCAAACGCAGCTGCAACATCAAAAGCCCACCCACCCAGCATGGGTGACCACTTGTGGAAGCTGCATCCTGGGAGCTCACTGCACAACTGCAGACAGCTGGGCTGGCTGGAGAGCCTCCCCTCTGAAGCAGTTTTTACTCCTTATATCACCTCTAGGATGGGCCTTGGGAATCTTGTAAGTTTCACGAAGTTTCTGAGACATGTAATTCTGAGTAACATTGAAAAAAAACTTAAATAAAATTATGGGAATTATAATTTTAGTAGGGGACTCTAGGGATGGTGTGTGTGTGTGTGTGTGTGTGTGTGTGTGTGTGTGTGTGTGTGTGTGTGATGTCTACATGATTTATGAACAAGGTGCATACAACCGTGTGGACATGTGTGTAGTCTAGAGGAGGACATCACATCTCCTAGATTAGTCTTATTCCCTTGGACCTGGAGCTCACTGTTTGTTGATTGGCTGAGCAGCAAGCCCCAATGATCCTCCTGTCCTATTAGAACCAGGGTTACAGGCATGTATGTGTGTGCTGGGATCCAACCCAGGGTTTCATACTTGTGTATCAAAGCCATCTTTCCAGCCCTTCAACATATCTCAAAGGTGGAAAACTCGACTTCAATATCAAAGGAATAAAAATCTTTGAATGAAATATAGATCCTTTGGAAGACTGTGTTTGGGGGTGAGAAGAGCTGTGCCATCTTCCTAGCCCTTTAAACATATCTTGAAGTGAAAAAAATCTACTTCAATATCATAGGAATAAAAGTCTGTGAGTGAAATATAGACTCTGTGGAAGGCCATGTTTGGGGGTGAGGTGATGCCAAGTGGCCTTCACTTAAGACCAACTAGGTGGCAGAGCTGATGACAGTTACTGTCATGTCCTTTCATCAATAAATGCACAATTACAGACTGTTTTAGTAGAGTCTGTTCTGTGGACTGGATACAGCTCCTCTGTCCTCTCGGAAGGACACAGAGGAAGGGCATCAGGGTTGTAATGGGACAGGAAACCACTTCAGTCTAGGAGCAGTGAAACAATTGGCAGTTAACCTCAAAAACTCTCTGGGGGAAAATGAAATTCCTCAAACACTTGGTAGATAATCACAAAGGAATGAAGATGGATTTATGCTCTGGTGTGTCAGGGAAGACAATGAGAATATGAATGATGCTGAGGACTCGCAGAAGGAAGTGTGGTCTGCTTATTGCTAACATTCGGAGCAAGGTGAGTGAAGGGTTCTCTGTCAGGAATGACCAAGAAGGAATAAGTGCTTTGAGGAACTATTTGTTCCCAAAGGGATCATTTGGGAATTCTATTGGCCTTTCCTTTACAGCAGCCACATTTGAATGAGGACAATAGTTTATGATATTTATACAGAATAATTTTATTTCCCTATGTTGTATAATCTATAGGTCAAGTTCCTATTTGTTCTTTAATCCACAGATCTATCTTTATGGGATGGGAAGCCAGGGATCTGCGTGGTGATGAAAGGTGGGATACTCCGAGTTGTCCATGTTCTTGATTTGGTGTGATTTCCCATTTATATAAATAATGCTGTGTCAGCATCTTCAAACAGAAGTAACACTTGTAGTTTTCTCTTTTAAATAACCTCCTTTACCAGAAGGAAATGGGTTCCTTATTCTTGCATGAACTAGCATATGCAGATAAGTGTAATTCCAACTTCACTTCTGCCCTGTCATGTAGCAAACATCAGAGATGCTGAAATAATAGGAGCCATGAACCATAGCGAACAATGACAACTTGCCCCTGGCATTGACTGAATCATGCCAATTAGTGAACTGCTAAATACCCTGTTATAAGATAAAATAGACAAAATGAGGTCAGGTAACTCATTAGTGACTTGACATTCATAAAGAAAATCTGGCTACCATCATAGACAGTACCTCCCTCAGTGTTTCTATCATATTAACCAGGACTTGCCAGGGCAGCAGAAATGATAGAGTGAATATATATATATATATATATATATATATATATATGTGTGTGTGTGTGTGTGTGTGTGTGTGTATATGTATATATATATATATATATATATATATATATATATATATATATATATATATATATATATGTTAAAGGGGGGTTGTTAGATTAGCTTGTGGGATATGAGCTGGGCAGTCCAACAATGTCTGTCTGCGAGCTGGAGAATTGGAGAACCCAATATCTGCCCAGTCCATGAGGCTGGATGCCTCAGCAGTCCCTATCTGGCTCTGAAGGCCTGAAGGATTCCTGGGGAGCCTCTGGTCTTCAGTCCATGCCAGAAGGCTGAGGACTCTGGGTTCCAATGTCCACAAATGATGACAACAGGGTAGATGCATGCACCCGTGAGGAGTAAGGGCAGCCATAATGGCCCAAGTTTTCTCAGAGCTTCTATTACTATTATTATTAGTAGTGGTAGTCATAGTATTTAAGTAGAAATATTGTAAGAAAAAGTCATGTGTTGGTATCATCATTTCTCTCCTCCCTGCCCCCATTACACTGAGGCCCTCCTTGGTGGGATTGCTGGTTTGCACCATGGGGTTGAGGGTTATGAGTTGTGTGAGCAACAGTCAAGTCATTGAGTGGGAGGAACAATGCCTCTGGGTATTACCCCCACCACCATGGCTTTTACAATCTTTCTGCCCCCTCTTCTGCAAAATTCCCTGAGCCATGGTGGGTGAGTGTAAGTCTCCTGTAGTTTGGAGATCTTAGCAGCTTCTGGAATTCTCCTTGGACCGTTTTTGAGTGTCTGTCTCCATGGTCCTGGTGTAGGTTGTCAGGCTCCCTGTGGGAGCAGCACTCTTGCTCATCTCTCCACTTCCTCCGTGGTTTCACCTGGGCCCTAGCTGAGGTGTGAGGGGTGGTTCATCTCTTGCCAGGAGTTAGCTATCAGTTCTGGTCTTGTTGGTAGAATTAAGTTTCCAGAGCTTCATAATACATAGTCCACCAACAAAAGGAGCACCCATGTTGTAGGAAAGTCTTGTCTCCATCAATCCTTCCTGGAAACACCCTCACAGACCTGCCTAAAAGATGTCTGTTACTTCATTCCTAGTTTGACCAACCAAGTTGACAACTGTCAAATCTATCAACCATCATCTATTTGACTGAATAGTACTGACCCCTGATTTCTAATATGACGTCACTCCATATAAAAATATTCCCTTATGTAGACCCTAGGTTAAGTCAACAAGGAAACCTCAGTGTTTAAATGAAGAATATGCATGTTGTCTAAATACAGGTCTTCTGAGTATTAAACAAATTGCAAAATTTTAATAGTTTGCAAATTGTTCTTGCACCTGGTAGGAGAAATGAGCTTCCCTCTGCCTGGCACAAGAAACGTTATGGTGAAATAAAATTTAAATGCAGAGTTTTTATTTCGTTAGAACAATATGATCTCATTATGTCGGTGTGAGTAGGTATTTACTAATCTGTCAATTTCACTATCTCTAGAAGCAGGGATGGAACTTGCCCTCTGGGCTGTGGGCTGTCTGATCATTTTAGTTAAGATAAGGCATGTTTTTTAAAATCTGTGAATAAGTACTACAAATACTGCTTGAGGCTAGCTGCTACCTCTTCTCCAAACTTGTTTTCCCCTTTTCTCTTGTTAATTTGGTTAAAACTGAGCACATTGCCACCTAACTGGAAACTGGGCTACTTTCTCACTGACAGATCTTTGAAGCAGGATGTTTTCTCATGCTTGGCAATGGAATACAAGGGGTGGGTAGGATCATGGGTAAATGACAAGCCTGCATCCTTCTCTTGCTTGGTTAGATCTGTGTGTAGGTTTAACCATTCCTAAGCCATTGATGGAAAATTATTTTATGATCAAATCTCCTCAAGGATATTCTGCATTGAGAATATGAGCAAATGTGGTCTACTGGTCACTTTCTTTAAAAAAAATGCTCCCTTGTCTTTCATGTTCCCTGGATAATGCAAGAATAATGCCCTGATCAGAACACCCTTCAGGACAGTGAAGAAACAAGGTCAAAGCAATGTCCAGGTCTTCAAATGATTGTATGGAACAGAGGTGCCCCACACCAAGGATCTCTGAGAGGCACTGGGGTTAGAATTTGCCAGTCCTTTAACTTTCCCAGAAATAGAGTAGGCAGGGGCTTTACCTCTGCACACTGTCAGCTGATGGCTTAAGAGAGAGTTCTTGTTGTCTCTAGCCATACCATCCTGAATGTGCCCAATCTCATCAGAGAGAGTTCCCGTTTGGTCAGCCACAACTACTGAGCCCTGTGAAGAACTAACAACCAGAATGTGGACATAAAAGTTTGTTTCAGTACTTCTACTGAAATCAGAGCTGGTTATGTGAATGACATAGAATGCCAAGGCAAGCCAATACCTTCATCATGCTACTTGAAGGATCCAGAGCATTGAGGGAAAGTTTCCTATAATGACTTAGATGGAAATATATGCTCTTAGAAGCTCACACACATATGTCAGTAGTTTACACGAGGAACATGAAGGGTGTGGACAGCTTCACTTCTGAGGGAAGACCATTTTTATCACTCCTATCATTTAAAATAGCTAATGTATTGCAACAGTAAAAAGCTAAGTCAATTCTAATATTGCTACTGTTTTAAAGCTCTCTATATTTGAAACCAGGTGTGGTGGCACACATCTTTAATCCCAGCACTGAGGAGGCTGAGGTAGGAGGATTCCCAAGAGTATGAGACCAACCTGGGCTACAGAGTGAGTTCCAGGTCAGCCTGGGTTCGAGTGAGATCTTGCCTCAAAAACAAACAAATGAACAAAACAAGAACAGCAAAGAGGTAAATTTCCCAAAGACTAAAATTCTTCATATTCAATTACCTCGTTACTTCCTAGAATAGGAGGCTCATTCCAACAGTCCAACTAACATACACCTCTGACTTAGAAATTGGATTTTGCATAGATATTTTTGCAGAACTGCTCAAATATCTCAACTGTCTTACTGACATTTTGTAAAACAAATTAATCAAAACTAGTAATAGAGTAAGTCATTAGCAACAAATTCCCTTAGCAAACACTTCTGGGGCAGGTCATCAGGCAGGTGATGGGGGACACCTGGATCAGACCACCACACACCTTGTTTGAGGCAGGGTCTCTCACTGTTCACAACTCCTCTCACTATGCTAGCTGACCTGTGAGCTTCCAAAAGTTTCCCTGTTTCTGCCTCCCTTCTTGCTGTAGGCACTGGGATTTATAGAGACCTGCTACAGCAGCTGCATTTTATGTGGGTTTAGGGGAGCCTCCAAACTCAGATACTTACACTTGCTCAGCAAGTATTTTATCCACTGAGATATCTTCCCAGCCCTGGAAACCATATTCTATTTTTTCCCATAACTGGAAATGTTTCAAAATTTCTTGTTTATCTATTTTCCTAATATACAACTTTAGTCCAAGCTGAGTTACCTTTGTACCACACTGGAAGTCTTAGAGCAATCCTTTTACCCCACTCTGGTCTGCTGATCCAGGTTTACCCACTTTCTGCTCATCCATATTTACCTACCTTCTCAGTCATTTTTTATTTAGCATTTAGAGGTTTTCTTGTACTACTTGCCTAGTAACATTTGTCATTTGTTTCCTTTTAGAGATAATCAAGGACATTTGGGTCGGAGCCTAAATCAAGAGAAAAATCTCACTTACAGATTAAAATGGTTGTTTACTGATTATATTCTCCATCCCTTAAATAAATCATTTAAGTGGTTGCACAATTCTCAGATGAGGATGTTAGAGAACAAAGGAAGAATTAACTGTTATTATTTAGAACAGGCCATCTTAATGCCAATAGAATTTAACCCTACTTTTGAGGGCTTTTGCAGGCACTGAGTGGTCCTGAGTCACATCTTCCCTTTTGAGAATGACTATCTATGAAAAGCTCATCTTGACATTTTTTACATAGATTGCAGGACATTCATGGGCAGAAAAACCTCTTCATTGGTGTGTACTGGAGAGAGTGTTAGAACATGCTTTACATACTGAAGAAAATAAATGGGACCAAAAGCCGGGTGTGGTGGCGCAAGCCTTTAATCCCAGCACTCGGGAGGCAGAGGTAGGAGGATTGCTGGAGTTCAAGGCCAGCCTGAGACTACATAGCGAATTCCAGGTCAGCCTGGGCTAGAGCGAGACCCTACCTCGAAAAACCAAAAAAGAAAAAGAAAATATATGGGACCTCTCCCCAGCCTTCAAGGGCTTCATTCTTCCCAGTTCCATGGTATCCCATCACTATAAACAGCTCTGCACAACAGGATTCCGTAAAAGTCAATAACATGAAACATTTCTAAATGCATTCATTTTTTCCCAGTTTTTTCCTTGGAAGCACTGAGCTGAAGCCTAGACTCTCATAGCTTTTGCTTTGCTGTAAAGGTGAGTCCCCTCCCACAATCCTCTGTCCTTCTCTGTGAGCTCATTCATTTAAAGAAAACCTGGCTTCTGAATTTACACTGTGATGCACACTCCTTGCCACCCTAACAGGCACTAAATGTTAGATTCTCTTCTTCTGGTGGGGTTAAGAAAAATCATATGAAGTTTTATTTATAGATTATTCACCGTAATATAAAAATCACAATGCAAATGGCAATTTCAGGGTCAGAGACAGAGCATCGTGTGGACAGTGAAGAAGCAAGATCCACTCCCTCTATGGCAAGCAGCTGTGCTCCACTGTTTAAACAGCTAAGAGAACATTCTAGATCCTGCTACATATCCCGTGCAGAATCTGATGTAATTACCATAAAGAAAAAAAGTCTAAATTACAATCAGATAATGAGATGAATATCTGAGCCACTAATAGAAATTAAAAAGAATTGGCTTCCTCTCTTAATGAGCAGAACTTTTCAAGAAGGCTTCCTGCTATAAAGTCGAGTGAAAACAAAATAAAACTGCATTGTGATTAGTGCAAGCCCATTGGTAGAACGGGTTAAAAAGACTGTTGCATCAGCACTATGCTAAAGACAGTTCATGGGAAAATCAGAGCTACTGACCTTTGGTGGCTCTGGACTAGACATCAGGCTGTCTACCATTTCATTTCTGTTCCTCCTTCTGCCTGCCAAGTCCTTAGGGCTCACTTCCCTGCTATCTACCATGAAGAGCAATCATTGCACATCACACAAGATAGTTGTGAGAGCTGAAGAGAATTCATTAGCCATCAGCTATGGTAATAATTACGATTACTCTGCACCTCGCTGAAACCATAAAATAATTAAGTAAGAGGAGAGTACTCCAGGCACTTAGTTCTCACTGGGTGGTCAAAGCAAATACTATTTGTTAACTGTTGAAAGACAGAAGGCTGTGCAGGTCTTTTTAAAACTGCTAGGCTGCCTTGTTTTCCCTACATTTGGGGTACCCATGCCTGGAAGGCCACTTAGAACAAGGGAAGGATGTGATATAAGTCAGGAGTGATCTTCATTTTGTGACAGTCCTATTTTACAAGGACATCATCTAATAAGTGACCCAGTTTAAGGTATACGAAATAGTGTGCTAAAGTCAGTTGCTAAATATTCATAGTGTGCTAAAGTCAATTGTTAAATATTCATAAAGTTTACAAGCTTTATGACTCGGAATCGACCACGGTGAGTATGATCATTAATTTTCGTTGTCAACTTGACCAGAATTAGAATCACCTAGAAGACACATCTCCAGGTGTGTCTGTGAGGGTATTAAACCTAGGAGTGGGTGTAAACTTGGGTGGCACCATCTCATGACCCAGGGTCCCAGACTTAATAAAAGGGGGGGGGGAGGAGAAAGCCACTGGCATTTCTCCTTTTCTGTTTCTTGATTGGTTCCTGCCCCCAAGGCTTCTCTAGCTTGATGGATTAAATCCTCTGAACTAGGAGCCAGAATAAACTCTTCTTCCCTTAAATTGCCACTTATCAGGTATTTTGCCATCATGATTTGTGGTGCAGGCCTTTAATTCCAGCACTCAGGAGGCAGAGGTAGGAGGATCACCATGAGTTCCAGGCCACCCTGAGACTACATAGTGAAATCCAGGTCAGCCTGAGTTAAAGCGAGACCCTACCTCAAAAAAAAACAGACAAATAAAAAGTCACTAATCCACTGAAAGTATTTATACCAAAGAAACAAGCAGAGTTATTCACAGCAGAGTACTGTGCATGGACTCCTAAGGAACCTGTGGAAGTGCAGACGCCTCCAAGACATGGTTTCTGTCCTATCTAAGTAACCTTCACACTTATTTCACAACCCTGGCAGATTGCTGGTTCTATTCAGGAAACTGCAGCAATGTAAAATAAATCCTAGGTGTATACACTTACCAGGATAGGAGAACTAACCCAGGAATCCTACTCGCTACCTTGACTTGGGGATCTATATAGCATTCTATTTGTGGCAATTTGGAATTCCTAATTAATTTTAAGAAGTGCTATAATATTCCAGGAAGGGAGGGAGGATGGGAAGGATGAGCTCATCCAAATTGATTGTCATTTGTAAATATGGTAGGAGACTTGGTGCAAAGCAAGTTGAAGACATGTTGAAGATCTCCTATCCATGTAAATATGTTTGTTGATGTGAGGTGAAGCCTGTGTGGGTGGTATGGAAAGAGGCTATTGGAGAAAAGAAACATGCACATTTTTCCTTGAGAAAGTTCTCGCCAGAATGAGGAATCTAGCAGACATGAAATGCTTAAAACTGCTGACATTACAGCCAGGCATGGTGGCATATGGCCATCATACCAGAACATTGGAGACAGAGGCAGGGGGATAGCAAGTTTGAGACCAGCGTGGCCCACATAGTGAGAGCCTATCTCAGAAAAGCACTTTTTTATTCGGGAATCTAGGAAGGAAAGTGGAGGGTTTTGAGAGGTGTCCTTAAACCTGTATTGCTGGCAAGAAAGGGAAGTCACTGACACCTAGCAGGCTGCTGTGGCTGAGCAACAATTTTCTTCTGCCCTACAGCTCTCTGGACTTAAATCATGAGAAATCATCAAGGGGTGAAGAGAAGAAACCCAAACCAGACAATCGTGTTCCATCTTTTCCAGCCTGTTAGAAATACAGGTTGAACATTGATCACGAAAATAGACTGAAGCCCAAGGTTTCCGTTTTCCTTTCATCATTTTTGACATTTGGGGAGAAAAATACCTGTGTCAGGAAAGGGAATCTATGGCATTCTCTTCCTTTTGTTCCTTCAAAAACTACATGACATACTGTTGTTCTAAGTAAGGAAAACCGAAAACGCATACACCCAGACTCACAAACCAAATGGATCAGGGTATGGTTATTTGAATCAAGAAAAATTCTCAAAGCTCTTTATTTAATGAAAGGATTCCCCCTTGTTCTATAAAATTATGCTTTGATAGATACAAATCTGAATAAAAGAAGGTCACTGGATTGCAGATCAGAGTGTCCTAGAAGGCAGTCAGCTCCTCCTTGCTGGCACAAAGAACCCAACCAGAACACAGCTTGTGGAAGAACGGATTCATTTTGGTTTATGGACTCAAGGGGAAGCTCCATGATGGCAGGAAAATGACAGCATGAGTAGAGGGTGGACATCACCTCCGCCACAGCACTGCAAACAGCGGCAGGAAGGTGTGCCAAATACTGGCAAGGGGAAGCTGGTTTATAACCCCCATAAACCCACCTCTAACAACACAGCTCCAACAAGGTTCCAATACCAAAACTGCCATCAGCTGGGGATCAAGCATTCAGAACACAAGTTTATGGGGGAACACCTGGATCAAACCACCACAATACCAACGTCCAGGCTTAATCACAATCACACTGGGTTGTTACAACAGAAGTGCAAACGCATTAGGTGAGTGAGTATTAAAAAAAGAAATCAATGTGTTGCCATGGTTTCCCCTGCGCTTATTGTCTTTCAACCCAGAAGACCACTCAGACGTAATAAGCAGAGGCCTCCTGTACCATTAGCAGTAATCCTCCTTGATGCCATAGGAGCGAGCGAAGAGCTGTTGCTATAATTGAAGTAGAGAAATGGGAGGTTTGAGGGCAGAGTAAGTGGAGGCCATAATAAGCACTGGGCATTTTCAGTGAGAACAGGAGTGGCATTGCTGAATTGTAGTTTGTGGTTTTTTTTAAGTGACTTTAGAGGGCTGAAGAGATGGCTCAGAGGTTAAGATGCTTGCCTCCAATGCCTAAGGACCTGGGTTCAACTCTCCGGTACCCACATAAGCCAGATGCACAAAGTGGTGCATGTATCCGGAGTTCATTTGCAATGGCTAGAGGCCCTGAATCACCCATTCATTCTCTCTCTCTCTCTGTATCTCTTTGCTTACAAATAAATAAAATATTTTTAAATGACTTTAGAAATTATATGGAGTAGGGTAGAGGATGTTGGAGAGATGACTGAGCAGGTCATGACAACCTAAGTTCAATGGCCTGTCACCCACCTAAAAAGCCAAGAGTGATCACGCATGCTTGGAAACCCAGTGCCAAAGGATGGGGAGGGGCTGGGCATCAACAGGAGGGTCACTGGGGCTCACTGGTCACCCAGTCTGACCAAAAGACCTGAAAGTTCTGGGTTCAGCTGGAAACTCTGTCTCGGGAATTAAGGCTGAGGAGTGATGGAGGAGGACATTGAGTGTCCACACGTGTGTGCATGGGCACACACATCAGTACACACACACATGCACACACGCAATACACCAGAAGAAACACTCTAGAGGAGGGGTGGAAGGATTAAGTTCTTCAAGTAGAATCTCCCTATTATATTTGAAGTGTGATCTTTTGAAATATCTGATTGCACAACTGAAGCCCTTATCCTGTTCCCTGAAGCCAGCAGAGCGCATCTCTGACATGGTCGTTAAGCGCAGGAAAGTGCAGGTGATCTTCCCAGCGTGTCATTATTACACGTGTTTCCTCTTTTCAGCATCTTGATGGGGCACCTGCCAGGCCTTACACCTGACAAACTAAGGTCGATTTCCTGCCATCCAAACCATAAATGCTTTCAAAGTTCCAAACAATACAGATACGTTATCTGTCCCTTACCTTTCCCAGTGTTCATCATAAATCTCCAGGAAACTAGTGTGATGGCTCACACGGTTAATCCTAGCACTTAGGAAGCTGAAGCAGGAGGATTGCTGAGTTTGAGGCCAACCTGGGCTCCAAACAAAATGCTATCCCACAGAAACAAAAAAAAAAAAGAAAATGATAATTTTTTAAAAAGAGAGAAAATTCTACAGGTTCTTTGAAGCCATATGGTGACTTGCATTTTTCTTGCTTTGAGCTAAGGACTCTGCATACCATCTACAAAGCTGGGTTGGGTTCCAGTTGTTTCCCCAGATAAACAAGGAATGCCTTTGAAGAGACTTCTCAAATGGAAGGCAACAGTACATGTGGTAGGCCCTAAGTAGCTTGCCAAGGGATTTCCACATTATAGGGGGAGTTTGCGTCTCATAGCATCCTGCTGGGGTCAAGATTTCCAAACTTAGAGTGTGAAAAATAATTAAATAAAACCAGTTAGGCCTGAGAGATGGCTTAGCAGTTAAGGTACTTGCCTGAAGAGCCTAACGACCTGAGTTCGATTCCCCAGTACCCATGTAAAGCCAGATGCAGTGGTGCGTGTGCCTGGAGTTTTTTTTCCAGTGGCTGGAGGCCCTGTGATCCCATTCTCTCCCCACCACCTCTGTCTCTCTCTCTCTCTTCTCTCTGTCTCTCTCTCTCTCCGTCTCATCTTTATTTTTCTCTCTTTAATTTTCAATCTTAAGGATTGAACCTAAGGCCTTGTACATACTAAGCAGGGTGCTCTGTCACTGAGCTACTTTTCCATTCCCAAAACTAAACTCTCAGCCCTAAGATTCAGGCTTGCCATGGCCTCCCTGAGATTCCCCAAGCTTCTTCCATGCTCTCCTCTCCTCTCTTCCCTTCCCCTTCCCTCCTCTACCCTCCCCCAACCTAGAGCCAGCTGGCACCCTGTGATCTGCCTGCTCCTTTCATTATGAGAGACATGGGATTTCCATTGTTCTTTGCCACACCTCCCCTGCCTATGATACTTTAAATCTTTTTCAACTCATATCACATTAAAATCTTACCTTGTCAGACTGACTTTGTCTCTCAGAGATATTTTGGTGCCCAGCAAAGCAGGTAAAGCAATTCTGTTAGTTCCCTGAACCCTTTGCTTTTCAGTATTAACCCTTCCATCCATAGGTCAAGGGGCCTTAGAGATAGAGAGACCCTAAGACCACTTACAAAAGGGGAGAGTGAGTCCCAGAGAGGCTAAAGTTCCCAATGACACAAAACAGTATAATGAAGACTGGCTTACCTAAAGACACTATTTGTTTTTGTTTTTGGTTTTTTTCTAGGCAGGGTCTCATTCTAGCCCAGGCTGAGCTGGGACTCACTCTGCAACCCCAGGCTGCCCTTGAACTTACGGTGATCCTCCTACCTCAGCCTCCTGAGTGTTGGAACTAAAGGTGTGCACCAACACATCCAGCTTTCTAAAGACCATCTTAAGCACAGCAATGTGATGGGATGACTTTGTATCAGTGATAGTTCGGTGTACCTGTGTAGATCCTCAGACAAGTAGCCCGTGGAAGGAACCCTTGGGTAACCCCTCACGTCTGCACCATCACATTGTCTGCCCACTCCAAGAACAGAGTATGTGTCACATTTTGGAAACTTTCTGTAATTTTTTGTTTGGTTGGTTGTTTTGGTTGAAAAGTTAGGGTTTTTTCTTGCAGTTTTTTTTATAATAACCATTTCCTTTCTCTTAGCAAACCTACACCACTCTTGTATCGGAGTTGCTCTGTAATTATAATGTCACATTCATTGTTCTTGTTTTATTACTATGATTATGTTATAGTTAAAATGGACAATTATGATGGCAGGGACTGGGGTTGTTGTATGAACCATTGTGTCTCGGCGTCTGCCTGAAGGTAGCAGGGACTCGGCAGGTGCGGACGAATGGTTGTCTTTTTATCCAGCATATAGAGTAGGGACTTACTGCTTGTTCACTCAAAGAAGTTTAAGTGAAGCCACTTTAGAGTTTTACAGAAAATATGCCAGTCCAGGGCTCGCAAATTCAGATGTCTGCAGATGCAAGCAGAGAATATAGATGAGAAACACTGGGCGGGAAAGAGAACCGCAGCACAGTGCTGTGTGTGTGTGTGTGTGTGTGTGTGTGTGTGTGTGTGTGTGTGTGTGTGTGTCTTAATGAGCTAATGGAAACCCGTGAGACACGTGGGGAGACATCAGCCTTGGCTGTATAGGCTGATGTGGCCAGGGGAGAAACATAATGTAATAATGTAGCCTTATCCTCTGATGTTTCTAGGGGCTGAAACAAAAATCAAGATTTTAATAGAAGATATCGCAGTATTAAAATATTGATAAGAATGTAAGAGTCATGGGGGGGAGAATAACTACTACATAAGAGGGAATGTCATCATGGATTCAATGGCTTTATCTAAAAACCTATGATACTGAGCATATTGTTGTGTTATATATATATATATAATTTTAAGCCAAAAAAGGTAATTAAAAAAATAAAATTTTCAAAATTGAGTGAAAAAAATTGATGATTCATTCAGATTTAAAGAGAAAAATTATTGTGTATGCAAAATGAATCTATAGGTGGGGAATTCAGGAGCCAGCAGACTCCTGATCTAGAGTCAAAGAAAGAATTCCAGCAGCTCTACATGGGGGATGGGGGCCAAGCCTTCCCATCTTCCCAGTGTTCTGTGAACTCCCTGTGTGTATTCCACCATGTCCCAAATGTTGGGTCACCAGAGGGACCAGGTAGGGTGAGCCCTTTATTTTAATACAGGGCCTCTGGGAATAAGAAGGTAGCCCAGCTGTGACCTGCTGGCAGGCTCTACTGCTTCACAAGATAGTAATTGGCATGACATTTTTTTAAAAGAGGAAAAGCAGCAAGACTTATGCACTCTAAATTGAGCATCAAATGTTCTCTAATCAAAATCACCTCCAAGCCCACCTCAAGCATCTTCCCGGAGCCACGGGGAAAAGGGTATGGAAGAAGGGAGCTAATTTTCTCAGAACTGCAGGTCAAACTTTTTCAGATCATTCTGAAGGTAACAGTGAATGATCTTCTGCATGTATGACATAGGGGAACATGTACATGAGACAATGCTTTCTGCTGTGTAACTAGCTCAAGCCTTCATGAAGCCTGTTTACAACAGTAAAAATCACTCAAATGTCTTTTCTATCTCAAGGGGCTATGGAGATGGTTTAGTCAGCAAAGTGCTTGTCTTGGACTCAATCATGATGACCCAAGTTTAACCCCTAATACCTATGTTAAAATGCTGGGCATGAGGACTCACCCTGGGGACACGTAGGGATGTTCGAGCATCATTGAGATTGATAAAAACTATGGGGACTTTTTAAAGTTGGGCTGAATGCATTGTATAGGACACCATGTATGGTTATCAGCTTATAGGGGCCAGGGTCAGAATGTGGTGGTTCTATCCAGGTATCCCCCAAAAACCTATGTGTGCTGAATGTTTGATCCCCAGCTGATGGCAATTTTGGAATTGGAACATTGTTGGAGGTGTGCAGTTGAAGGTAGACTGATGGGTGTTCTAGCCAGCTTCCCCTTGCCAGTGTTTGACACACTCTCCTGTTGCTGTTGTCCACCTGATGTTGGCCAGCAGGTGATGTCCACCCTCTGCTCATGCCATCATTTTCCCTGCCATCATAGAGCTTCCCCTCCAGTCTGTAAGCCAAAATAGACCCTCTTCTCCCATCAGCTTGCTTTTGATTAGTTTCTTTCTGCTCAGCAATGAGAAAGCTGGGAGAAACACACACACATACACACACGCGCACACACACACACACACACATGCACACACACACATACACACACAGACACATATACACATGCACACACATACACACATGCACACACATACACATGTGCACACACAACACACATATGCACACATGCACACACATACACATGCACACACACATACACACACACACATACAGACACACTCACACACGCACCCATTCTTTTGGATCATACCAGAGTCTGGATAGTTGAACAATGGACTCCTACACACATGTTAGAGAGGCAGAGAACTCAGCAGTTGCGTAGTCTGAGAAGCTGGGAGTCTCAGAACGAGGGGATCAAGGATGCTTTCTTCACTAGTCTGAGGATGAAGGACTAGATCTCCCTGGAGAGCCAGTGATGTGAGTCACCTTGAAAAGCTAAAGGAGCTGAAGTCTGAAGTCTACAGGGGAAAATAAAAGCAAACAGATACGTCCAACTCAAGCTCTGGCTGGCTTCCTCGTCTTCCCTTTTCCATCCAAGCTCCCACACTGTTGGATGGTGTTATTCATACTCCGGATGGACCTTTGCCCCTCAGTGGATGTCAGTGCTGTCTGGGAGTACCCTCACCAACACATCCAGAAGTTTGCTTTACCTACTCTTGAGGCGTCTCTCAATTCAGTCAAACTGACAATCAAGATTAAGCATCGTGAGAGACAATAAAAATTTTATGAATTAAATATTTTAATGACCTCTGAATAAAGTGAGTAGTTGTTAGTCATTCTGCTTAGTGCCATAGTTCAAATGACAAAATTGGACATTTATGGAAGAAATAACAGATATTGAATTACATAGAATGAACTGGTAATAGTGGTGGATTCTAGCCAGAAAGGAAGCTAGAACTGGAAGTGGAGGGTTGAGGACACCAGCTCAATTCATGATGTCTGAATTTTTCACAAAGAGAATGTATTCCTGTATTGCTTGGGTATGTGCTGTGTGTACCACATGGGTGCCCACGTGAGGGCAGGTGAGTGCATACATATAAGCACATCCACGTGGAGGGCGGAGAATATATTTAAGTATCATTGCTCATCCACACCACCCATCTTGTTAGAGACAGGGTCTTCCACTGGCCTGAAACTTACCAAGTAGGCTAGACTGACTTCCAGTGAGCCCCGGAAATGTACCTTTCTGATGCTGGAATTATGAACATGTAAAAATCCATGCCTGGATTTTTTTTCTCCAATGGTTGTGGTGATCAAACTCAGGGTCTTGTGTTTGCAATAACAAGCACTGTATCAACTGAACTGTCTCCCAATACCCACCTATATTTCTTTTGAAATGCAGGTGAAAGGAAGATTTTTAATATATATCTTTATTATTTAAAATTAGATACATTGTATGGGCAAATATAGTGTTGGTATCCCATTTCCCTCCTCCCTGTTGCCAACACACTGGGTAACCTCCTCGGTGGGGATGCTGGATCAACCTGTGGGTTGGGGGATTATGGGTAGCAAAGTAGTCAGACAGGTCCCCCCCCTTTGTGTGTTGTTGTTGAGGGGGGTAAAGTCTCTGAACATTCTCCCCCACTATGGCTCTTACATTTTCTCCGCCCCCTCTTCCGCTCAGTTCCCTGAGTCATGGTGGGTGAGTTTTAAGTCTGCTTTATTGTTGAGGTCTTAGGGGCCTCTGTACTTCTGCTTTAGGTTGTGTTGGAAATCCGTATCTGTCCCATTGGCACAATCAGAAAGGAGGATTTAATGTTTTCAATGGAATATAAAGAGAAGACTGATATAGAAAATTTTAAAGGTACTTGGAATTGTCAAGGACATATGGGTGTTTACTAATGATGGAGAGATTTCTATACCCATGTTTCCCAAGCTGTATTATATTTGGATAGAAGAAGTAGTGCTGACTGTATAGAAAATAAATAAAAATCTCCAAGATTTTTATAATTCTTATAATCTTGGAGATTATAAGAATGTCACTATATCAGATATCTGACTCTATTCTATTGCTAGGAACAGTAATCCAATTCTTAGCTTTGTAATATGTCTTTGCCCTTACTAATATCCAATTTTATCGTTTTTGAATGCTTGTAATGGAAAAAAATATTTCAAACTTCTAGGATGAAAATGATGATGCTTCAGAGAAAAACGTGTATAGAGTATATCTCATTAATGTTGTCACCTCACCATCATTCATTTCATCTCAGCACTTACTGTTAGGTTAGTGGCTATATAACCACAAGATTTATATATTACCATACATTTCACACTTAAATAAAAGAGATAGTATTATAAAAGAAGATGTAGAAACATCATGTAACTTGACCTCCACTCATTTAACATGCATTTTAATGGTGAATCTTGTTAAAATTTGCAAACATGCATGGAAATATTTATATATGAACATTCAAAAATGCATGCTTAGGGCCATGGATATGACTCAGCACTTCAAGGCCCTTGTTGATAAAACCTGCTGGTCCAGGTTTCAATTCCCCAGTACCCACATTAAAAAAAAAAAAAAACAGATGCACAGAGTGGAGTTTGTTTGCCATGGTAAGAAGGTAAGAAGCCCTGGAGTTCTAATATTCTCTCTCTTCTCTCTCTCTCTCTCTCTCTCTCTCTCTCTCTCTCTCTCTCTCTCTCACACACACACACACACACACACACACACACACACAATAAATAAATAAATAAATAATGTTTAGAAAGGCATGCTTAGTCACATGGATTCAAGAATATTCTCCTTTCATCCATAAGTCAGAATGGTTCCATCATCAGTTTTTACATACTCTAAGACAACAAAATGTTTCTATTTATTCATTCATTGATTGACTTATTTATTTGCAAGGGGAGAGAGAGAGAATGGGCACGCCAGGGCTTCCAGCCACTGTAAATGAACTCCAGATACATGTGCCACTTTGTGCATCTGGCTTTATGTGGGCCCAGGGAATCAAATATGGGTCCTTAGACTTTGCAGGCAGATGCCTTAACCACTGAGCAATCTCTCCAGTCACAATAAAGTGTTTTTCAAATATTCTGGCTACCTCATAGTTGTTCCTGAGATTTCTTTTTTCCTATCTTTCATAGATTTCCTTAATAAACATCATTATTTTCAGATCCAAAATCTGAACAGACCAGGATGAACACAAGACAACTTTCTGTTCCATTTTTCAGTGTAGACATTTCCATTTATTACCTTTCTATTTCCAAGATGAAGTCTAGAGGAAACATTCACTGGTTCCTTTGCCAATGCTTGGGAAGTGGTAGAACATTCTGGAAATATGAGATGGCAAATAGGGTCAAAAACAATGTCGGAAAATTTTTTTCTAAAATGACCTGCTTATGGAAAAAAAAGGACATAGAACATTCAATACAGGAACCAGGCATGGGATCAAAGTAAGCCATCCAACTAATGAGAATGAGATCATCAAATTTCATAGCATTCAAAAAGGGGGAAGCTGTAAAGAATGAAATCATCTTTGAAAAATAGATGTGAGAAGAGGAGTTATAAATAGAACTGTAAATAGGAAAATTGAAGAAATTAAGATAGTTAACAAATAGCAATTTCTATGCATTGTGCCATTAAATAAGGATGGAGAATATATGTATTCTGATCCTATGAACCCAGTTCTCCGATCTCTGGATTCTGTAACCTAAAACAGGTGCTGCAAAGAACCAGTCAGCTAAAACCCTAGTGAGATGATTGCCTTTGACCTTCAGGCAGCCTTGCTCAACCAGCTGGAGCATTGGCTCTGTTCTGGCATGGTACTGGTACCTGTGGTAATGTCGAGAAACAGATCAAATTTGTAAAAAAATCTGAACCATCCCAAACCTGAGTGTCCTGGGCTTGGGTTTGACCAACAGTAGATTGGTGTTGCTGTTTGGGGTTTGATTCTGATGGCCACATGCTTCCATCTTTAATGGGATCTTAACAAATTTTAAAAACTGGAAACATAAAACTGAACCCAAACATTGATTCCATGACTGACAAACCACCCAGACCCTCAGTGAGCCCATGTCCACCCTGCTAGCTGAGAAATATTCTAGATCTTTCTAGTCAAGGGGGTTTTTGTCAATTCTCAATTCAAGAAAGAGAAAAGAAAGAAGGAAGGAAGGAAGGAAGGGAGGGAGGGAGAGAGAGAGAAAGAAAGAAAGAAAGAAAGAAAGAAAGAAAGAAAGAAAGAAAGAAAGAAAGAAAGAAAGAAAGAAAGAAAGAAAGAAAGAAAGAAAGAAAGAAAGAAAGAGGAAAGAAAAAGGAAAGAAAGGAAATTATTTTTGTATTTTTGTGGGTCAGATGATAAGGTTTGAAGGAAATGGGTTTTGTTAGCTCATCACATGAGAATATTAATAAAGTCCCCACTTCAACATCAGCATTAGGGGAACAAGGAAATCACTCCACACCTGGAGAAGTCTTGGGACATTGCCCGATGCCTAGGAGTTGAGTATCTCTCTGGTAGAAATTCAGCCAAAGTGAAATTGTTTATCACCTTCCACCACTCCACACTGGATCTGAGAGAACATGTACAATAACTCAACACTGATGGGTTACTGCAAAAATGAAGCGGCAGCTCCAAAGTTATTTTAGTTTTCAGAAGCTTCAGGATGCAAAGAATTCTTTCTCTGACAACTAGGCTATAAAATCATGAAGACAGCTCTGATCATTTTTTCTTTAAATATGTCCTAGAATCTGGACTATGGTAAAGCTTTTTTTTTTCTGTTCTCACCTAAATGATCTTGATGAGTGAGCCTCAGTTCTATCTAGCAGCACTTAAGATAAATGTACACAGCTTTCACCTCCTTTATAACCATCTCGTTTTCATTACCAAAATGACCACCAGCCACGTTTCTGCTTGTGGTTATAAAAACAAGAAAAAAAATAAATGGTGCTTCATGAGTCATCGTTCCAACTATGTGTCACTGAAAATCTCTTCAAAAGACCACTACACACAACATGCAGAAGTCCCTTCAGGTCCCTTGTGCTTTCCTCCTGTCTGACAATTTGTATGGCATTTACTTTAGTCTGTGTCCACGAGACTTGGATTTTCTAGAGGAATCTCAGTATTATATACAGGTTGAATATTCCTAGCCTTGAAATACCAAATTCAAAAATCCAAAAATTTTTGACAGCGTTGACCTACCTCGGCATCCAAAAGATGGCAGACAATGTCTTCCTGTTGCTCATTTGAATACTTCTCAAACACACAATGTCCCTCTCTGGTGGCGTCCACAAGTCCGGCCTTTGGTTCTTTTCTGCCCTTTGACAATCCCAGGGGCCTTCCATGTCACTGGCTCTGTCTGAGTCCTAGAAATCTCATCCCTCACTTCATTCAAATGGGGGGGTGCAGGAATGTCTCACCTTCTCTAGAATAGAGCCCTCTCATTGTGAACAAACTTCTCTCATTCATAATATGGAGCTCAGGGGTAGAGCATTTGACTGAGTAATGTGGATTCCTATTCTGCTAGAAGAATCCCTCCTGGCAAGGGTGGGATTTCAGAGGAATAGAGGTGGAAAAGAGAGAGAGAGAGAGAGAGAGAGAGAGAGAGAGAGAGAGAGAGACCAAATGAACCCATTCTGCAATACGAGAATAGTAAAAATTTAGGGAGAAGAAAAATTAAAAATTTTGTTTCCAGTATGTATGTGTGAAATTGGCATAGTGCTTTTGACATAAAGTAGTTAATATCTTTATACTGGATACTGAGCTGAGTCCTTTAGTGGATTACACTATTCAATCCTCAAAGTAATTAAAGTAATTTAAGATCATGGATGGTGAATAGCCTCCACATAACCCTAATGCCCCCTTCCTTCCTCCTTTTTCCTCCCTTCCTCTCTCCCTCCTTCCCTCTCTCAAAGCCATGCTTAAATTTAAGTTAAAGCATTTTTGTAATAAAGTCGAATTATGCTTCATAAAAAGTAGTCAATGCTATTACTGTTCGAACTTTGTCAATGGTGAAACCACCATTGAGCTTGAGGTGCTTGGTGAGAGGAAGACATGCTTTTGGTTTAGAAACGCCATGTCTGCATCTGTGTTACAATTAGTTGGGTATAAGACTTAATTCTGGATTAAATGGCAAGGATCCTGAAGTGAAAAATTCTATCTCCTCCCTTAGCCAACTCTACACATGTTCACACCAAGTTCAGAGCAATGGCCTGCCCACATTGTGAAGCAGCAAATGTGTGTGAAACTGACAAAGACAGACCGCACAAGATTTTCATAGGTTAATGCAGAACAACAGCCACATTTAGAGCTCTTGCCAAGTGTTCACCCTCTCAGGTCATGTATATATTAAGACGTGAAATATGGCAATGGCAGGGAATGTATTTGAAAAGGAAAACAAAGGAACTTAAAACCAAAAGCAAGATCAAGGTCTCCCTGGGCAGAAATGGTAGATGCAAAATAGTGAGCCAACTGAGACCTCACCATCCTTGACCTTGGGTTTAAAACTGGGCAGGGGATACCAGAAAATAAAGTCTATGGATAGAGAATTCTAGATTTTCTCCAGGAGCCAAGGTTCTGGCTTGAAAGCACAGGCTGAGGAATGGCTCTGTTCAGTGGAGTGTTCAGCACTGGGACATCTCTATCTTCCCGAGGCTCAGGGTCTATTGTGGAAGAGGTAGTGGAAAGACCATAAGAGCCAAAGGAAGGGGAGGACTGCTTACAACGCAAACTTCCAGACATAAAATGGCCTTGATGTTCGTGACTTCACAGTGCCTGATAATACCTACACATAATGGGAGGAAAAGATGATGACACTGAAACAAAACAGAGACTAGTGGAGAGGGGGAAGAGATATGAGGGGGTGGGGATGGAATCATGGTTTATGATCTATAATTATGGAAGCTATTAAATAAGTTTTTAAAGAGAGAGATGGGCTTTGGTGGGAGGTGATTAGGACATCAGAGAGAATATCTGCAGAAGGGGTTAATGTCGTCCTGTGGGACCCCAGTTTCCAAAAGAAAGAGTTGTTATACAGAAAGTGTGGCTTTCTGTGTCTCTCTGGTTAATCCTGTGAGCACGCCCTCTGCCACAAGCTGCCATCAGCCTCGGTGTGATGGAGCCAGGTGGCCTTCAGCTGAGGCCAAACCAGTGGGGCGATCTGATGTAGGACTTTGAGCCGGCAAAATGTTGAGCAAGATACAACCCTTTCCTTTGTAAATTCCCCCAGACTCTGGTATTTCGTTATGGCAAAAGAAAATGGACTTCAACAGTCCCAATGGCTTTTCTGCAAACTCCAGAAGAAGGGTGTGAGTGCAACTTTGCGAGGTGATCCCCTTCCGGGGTGCGCTTCTGGCTGTGATGCCCTAGCTGAATGAGCAACTCTCTCTTACTAAGAAGGCTCATGGCTGAAACCGCCATTCTTCTCCCCCAGAAGAGTTCTGCACTCAGAACCTAGAAGCAGAATAGGATTTCCTTTCAATTTATTTTGATTTTTAAAAAATGTTTCTATTTATTAATTTTCAAGCAGAAAAAGAGAGAGGGCCTCTTGCCACTGAAAATGAACTCCAGACTCTGGCACCACTTTGTGCTTCTGGATTTACGTGGGTCCTGGCAAATGGAACCCCAGCTGTCAGACTTTGCAAGCACACGCCTGGAAACTCTGAGCCATCTTCCCAGACTTTTTATTAGGATTTTGAAAAAGCACTGTGAGTGGTCTACTTGGGTTTTTTTTTCATTTTCAATATTTATCATAATAGAGTACTGCGAACATTGTTACTAGATGGTCTCGTTATTCATATGCGACTGAAGACGTTATCGCACTAACATGTAGAGGAAGATGAATAAAAGGAGGTGATAAACTAATCATTTGTATCTTATATTTGCATTAATTTCTTGAGAACATCAGGATGTACTTTGATCACATCCATGCCATTCTGCTATCCTACGCCCTTGTTCACTGGGCACCACCTCTTTCTTCATAATGAAATCCCCATTCCTTTCTGTCTCTTTGTGACCCAGTGTGTTTGAAGAAGGGTTTCCTCCAGGTCACGACTGGTGGTTTCTCACTGTCGCATGAACAGTCATGTGAAGTATGGCTGCTTTATTTGGGTCATTGACATATAGGAGAGCAGAAGAGACCTGAGGAGAAGGAAAATGCATCCATTATGGATCCATGAGGGCAGCGAGACACGGCCAGGAGTAGGTATAAGGTAGATTGTAAAACGGGTTTTGAGGTGCTCAACGCCATCACCCTTTCAAATACAAAGTGACCTTTCCCAGAAGCCTCAGATGTCTTGGCAAGCCCACATAAAGCAGCAATTAAGCAGGAAAATGGCCCACCAGTGGAAGTCCCAGCTTATACCTTGACCTTGGATGTCCTCATGCTCAGCCCCCTCCTGCCTCCCCTGTGACCCCAAAGGGTGTTCTTGGAACTCTGGCTTCCCTGTCCTAGCTGGTAGGCTACACACCTTCTGCCCCTCAGCACCTTCTCCTTCTAGAACACTCTATCCCTCCCCACCTCCTTACAGCCAACTTGTTTAACAGTTCATTTTCTTTCTTGCCTGTTGTTTACATCTGTTTTGTTTCCATAGAAACACAAACTGGGAGATGCTTTTGGGGTCCTCTTGTTCAACACTCACATCTCACAGATGAGAAAACTGAGACCCAGAGAGACACGGTTACATTTTGTTCTCAGTGAAACGTGGAAGAAAAGAGTAAAAATAACGTTCTCACAAAACGACCTGGCTCTCTCCCGGTGCTGGCTGTGTTTCTAGGGCTTGACGTCAATGGACGTTCTTGGGATGGCAGACTCTTCCTGCGTCCCCAGGGCGCCCCAGAAGTCCAGGAGCACATGTGGGTCATGGAGAAGGACTCTGGGCTCCCTCAGGAATAGGCTGCCTCTGCCTCTGACCCTCATGGATTTTTGGCTTGATGTAGCCCGACATGCTCCTTCCCAGCTTCCTGGCAACTGTGATGTTATCTGGAATGTTCTCTTTCCAGCCTGACCAAAGTCTCTGTCCTGTTGACCCTATCTAATACATGTGATCTGCCTGCCACTCCTAAGTGTCTCTTGCTGTCGCTGTGCCCGGCAGCAGGAGCCATGACCAGCTGGGTTTGCACAGGCCTCCAGTGGAGTCATGTGACTCAGTTTCCATCTTCATAGGAACTGGGCTGTGACTCCTCTGCACCTGCACACATTGCCTACCAAACATGGCTTGCCGAGGAAGCCACATGCAGGTCTTGGGCTGTTGGAGATGGGACCAGGACATCTCTCTAGAGGGATAAACTGAGGCACGCTTAAGGGGCTGTGGACACATAGCACGCAAGTGTAGAACAGAAGAAATCCATGGTTTCAATTCAGATCACTCGAGGCACCTTGGGGAATTTCTGAGAATTCAGAATCCTGGGCCCTTCCTGGAGAGATGGACGGTGATCGCTCATGAGCAATGAAGCCCAGGAAAGAGACTTTGCGCCATGACTGACCCAGAACTCACCATAGCCATCTGCACATTCCTCCCAATACTGCAAAGAAGGAAACTTGGGGTGAAGCTTGCCAGGTCCCATATCCAGACGGTGAAGTCTGTGGCTCCCCCATAATGCACAGAGGAGCTGCTAACTGACTCTACCTGTTCTTCCTTGGTTTCTAAGACCCTTCCTCTTTGTGTCCTGTCCCCACTCAGTGAGCCACACTGCTCTCCCAGAAGAGAACCAGGAGGAAAAGGGAAACATGTGAGGGAAAGCGGGGCAGAGAGGGGATTGCATGAAAAATAAAAATGACTTCATAATTTTGTCAATACTGAGCCAGGACATCCAGCCATCTGCCAACCCTCAGACAGCCTCTCTAGAAGGTTCTTCATTCAGCCTCATTCTTCTCCCTTCTCCTCCCTCCTTCTCTTCTCATTATTTTTTTTCTGTGTTTTACTTCCTTTGCAGAATGTGAGAAACCAAAACGGAGAGAGAGAAGATCCCAAAGGTTGCATTTTTGTGTGTTGTCAAACTTCCTGGACTTGTGTTTTGCTTTTTGACTGTTTCTCAGTGTGTCATTGCTCAAAAGCGAGTGTGGAGAGGTGACCATGATGTCCCAAAGCACAGAGAATAGGCACCTGCACAGTCCTGCCGGCCTGGCCCCAACCACATTTCCTCTCCTCAAAGGGTTGGTGTAGCATACCTAGAGAGTGTCTTGGGGATGCATTGACACTGTTTTGGTGGAAATGCCTTTAAAAAATGACTATCTTTCAATATACTTCCTCTTTGAAATTAAAATAGCCATTTGACTCATCTGCGCCTGGTGTGCAATTTCAAATGATTTCTTCTTGCAACTTTCTCTGCGCTTGCCAAAATCTCACAGATGAGAAGATGTTTTATACTTCCAGTGTAAGCTTTGTCCCTCTCACAGACATTAATCACCCCATGTCAAAAGAAGCAGAGAGATGAAACAAAACAACCAGCATAAATTACATTTTAAGGCTCTCAGATAAGAGCAGAGTCAACATCTCTGTGTACCACCACAAATCCTTTTTGGAATTAGATGGAGCTATAAATCTCAACTTATAATAAGATATTTCTGCATGGTGGAACACTCACATCATAAAACACAGACCACGTTTCTTCTCCCTCCCGTGTATACTTGAATTTGACCCAGAAGCACAAATGGCTTAAGGAACACAGTGTTATTCAATGAAGGGGAATTTGACACAAGAATTGAAGACTCAATAAATTAAAGGGACCATGCCCCCTGGTAGTGAGTTCACACCCAGACCACAGTGTCACAAATACATTCCAGGACAAATGATCCCCTTCTACTTTGTTGGATAATGTCTGATGCCCAGAAACCCCTCATTGTTAAGCTTCTAGAAGTGTTATTTAGTCCTACCAAGATTTCTGGCTATGAGAAAACTATGGTGGACATCGGATGATGATGGATGAAGACCTGGGAGACCCTACATGAACCTGTGTCCTGTGAGCTCATTCCAGGACCAGTCCTTAGGATGTGTCCAAGGCAACCTGAGCTGTCCTGCTAATGCGGAAAGGGCAGGTGTGGTGTCTGTTGTTTCACCACAAGAAGCCAGATGTGCTGAATCAAGGTTGAAGGACTATTAAGGGAATGGCCTTTGTATCAATAGATAGCACCAGGCACACGGAAAACATGTGTATGTATAAGATACTTCCAGAGTTTATGAATTTGAGGGCAAATTAAGTATTTTATCATACTTAAGCATCGAGAGTGATCCTATTTTGGTTTTGATGGGAGAAATGTTATTTTATGCACAAAAATATGGTATATGTTTATTGAACCTAATACAGCAATCATAATTCCGTAGATGTAGCAACATGTTCAATAATTCTGGGCAAGAGAGATAAAGCCATATGGCTAAAATGAAATATATTGACATCAATAACTATAAAAACACAACAAATCCCCTGATGAATGAAACCCTACATTTTTGATGTGGTACTATAAATGCAAATAACAATCTTGCTCTTCAGAAAATGCTGAAAGCCAGAAAGTACCTGAGCAGCCAGCCATTGTCAGGGGCAAACGCCTTTGGGGGCCTTTGGAGGCACACCCTGGCTTAGTCTTGGACGGCACCTGACAGTCTGCCAAGAGGGGCTTGGCTTAATGAGTTTCAGGAGGTAGTCCTGATTAGACTATTTGTACATCATGACCACAGGTTCTTACCATTAGCTCCCTGATTGGCCAGGAAGCTCTATATATACTGCCTCGTTCCCCGCAATAAACAACACACCTTCATCAACCCACAATCTGTGTGTGTGTGTGTGTGTATCTGTATGATCACTGTTCCCGTGAGCCACGCGCAGTGATAGATGGTGGCCCGTACAGGGACACGAAAAACCATATGGGGGGCCGAATACGGGAAAAATACGGGGGAACAAAAAACGGGGAACGAACAGAAAAGGGGAACGAACAAAAACGGGGAATGAAAAGAGAAGCGTAGGAAACGAAAAAAATAAGAGAAAGGTCTGTTCTCTCTGCTGCTTTTTCCTTTTCCTCCTCTTCTCTCTCTTTCTCTCTCTCTCTCTCTCTCTCTCTCTCTCTCTCTCTCTCTCTCTC